>JAMKCH010001757.1:0-38517 GCA_023653785.1 Ophioderma brevispina
CGAAAGTCCCAAAGACCATTCTAATGGGTCAGGTCCACTTACAAAAAGGTCAACTTTATTCGAAATGCCGAAGGTTCTAAACTGATAATTTTAGTTTTTTGTGAGATGATAATATTATGGAAATTGGCCTGTACTAATAGTTAAAAATGATATATAATTTGCTTATGTTTTTAAATGTCACTTTTTTGTTAAGAGTCACATTCCGATATTTCTTTGTTTATATCAACGTAAAACGTCCATGTCCTGCAAAATACCAAAATGTCAGTTAGACCATGTGATTCTCACCTCACGATTTTATATAATACGTCAACTAAGAGGGTGATTCAAAAATGGAATCCTGATTTGAACCACCATTTGCATCGTTAAGGATCATGTATCCCAACAAACCACTAAATAAAAGTGGTACATAGGGTATATATAATGAATTAATGCAAAACTTTATTAATGTTGTTAGTCAGGTTCCACTCTTGGTAATTAACCACTAAATAAATTTGGGAAAATTACAAGAGAAAAACAAAATATCTAACTTATTATTTCCAAATTTCAGGACAAACGCCTTCTACTGGGCGGTCAAAATGACATCTATAGGAGAATGTATGGAAATACTTGAATCACTCGACGGATGTCCTCAGTGTACCTTGCTTGGGAACCCGGTCAACCAAATGGATATGATACAAACTACAACCAAGATTGCATCGCACTTGCGCCTAATGCTAACGCCACTACCATGACGTACCTTGCGGCCATTCTTATTATACAATTGTGTAGATGACAATATGTAATTATTCGCTAGATCACAGGAATGAGAGCACGTGTGGCCCAGTGGAAATCGCAGGACTCGTGATCATATAGACCGTGTAAAATCGTGAGTTTTTTCATCCCCACTGTGGTCAACGTGTTTGTGTCCTGGGCAAGATACTTAATTTCAATCCGTCGCCCCAATCGAAATCTGGGGAGGCGAGCTGTTATGGGGAAATTACAATCTAAGTGCGGATACTGCTTTTGCTAGAAGCGAAGTGATTGTGACGATTTCTGAATGCGGCGTAATGATAATTGGCAACACGCTTTGAGCGTTTACGGGATATACTATATAAAAACTTATGATTATTATTATTATTAGCTCAGTACTTATTATATTTAAATTTCTAAAGTAAGTTGAATTGTAATCAAACGGCCGGTTTTTTTGCGCCCAGCGAATGACAATTGGTGAAGCCTTTAAGCTGCGCTTCAAAAAGTCCCTTGCTCCGATTGTCTTTGGGACCCCCTGATTACCTAGATGTAATATAAATTTCTTATTGTGGAAAAAGCCGCATTGTCATCCAGCTATTTCAGCATTTAACGCCACGAATAATTAATTAGCTGGGTGCTTGTATACACCATAATGTCAATTCGATACAACATCCGCCAAAATAATCAATTGTTGGATTTGGGTGGCTATTGGTGTCTTAAATTTTGTCCTACCCATGGCCAGCCAACGAATGAATGACACGTCCGTCGTCTTGATTAAATAAACCGCCTCAATGAATACAAATTTTTACCTAAGCGCGCATTGCATTTGAGAAACAAAGAGTATCTGAGCACAATGATCCAGGTGTCCTATTATTAAACCTGGCCACCTCTAACACATACATCAATTTGTATCACTACCATTAGTTGTATATGCAAAGCGGCACCCACGTATGTGAAGAACGGACCCGGGCAGCCATTGATTTTCCATTGTTGGTACTCTAGTTTTCTTTGTGGTCGGCCAAAACATGCGAGACGCGACTTTCTAAAGATGAACGTAATCGGTTTGCCTCTCTATCTATATAGAACCCTCTTGGTGTTCAACCGTCTCAAGCTTGGCCGTTCGGGAAGGTTTCACAACAGGAAAGTATTGACATGCTCACCAATAAAATAGCTTATTAAGTTTCCAGCTAAAAGATCTCTGCTGCAGAACTCGCGGTTGTTCTGACTGAGTGTTAGTATTTTAATCGTGGGCGAAATAATTGAGGAAATCAGGACTTTTTAACGATTAGAGGACAGCAAAAACGACACCTTTTTCGGTTTAAGCTAACATTGATGCAAGGTTTTGGGGGGTCAATAAAAGATGTTATATTTTAGCCTAATTTTACACAATATCCGGTCATTTCCTGTGAAATATGATATGATAATGATTAGATAATGCATTTTCAAATACTCTCAACCAACTTTTTTGTGTCAGAAAGGGTCCAAAGTGCCAAAATACTTTGAAAATTGGGGGGGCAAAGTGTTTATTAAAACTGATGAGGCGAGCGAGTACGTTTTGCTTGTTATGGTCACAACCCATCGGTATGACCCCTGTGCAAATACCAATTGAAAAACTGGGGGGTCGGTAATTGGAATGTTCGGGGTTTAATGACCGGGATGTAATGTTCTCCAGGGCAAGTAGCGTTAGGAGTCTTTGTCGAAGCGATAGATTAAGCCGATCAGATGAATAGGCGGTTTGAAACAGTTTATCTTTTGAAGTAGCAGTCCGAACCACCTCCTTCTTTCTCATCTTCTCTGATATATAAGTGCAGGCAGCATTCATATCAAATATAGACCAGATACACATTAAATCGGACGCCGGAATAAGTTCTTAATATTACTCCGCCATTATTTGAGCCCAGAGGGTGTTGAATCAATACCATGATGCATAGCCCAATGTGCTAAAGGACAGTACTAAACACATGTCAGTACTTAGGGATAAAAGTGTTCCAAAGTTTAAAGACCACAGACATTTCATAATCAGCATAAAATCCCCTAAGTACTAACGCTTTGTGGCTAAAACGGAGCGTTTTTGAAAGTAGGGGTTTATGTGATAGAACAGGATTTTATGTGATCACATGACCGATTGAGGTGAAATTTCCAAAAACTGGGTGGCCATGGTGGGGATGACTCAAAAACAACCTCTGATTTGACACTACCACTTTGCTATTTCGTACTTACTAGTTATCCCGTAAAAATGCCTTCCTGGCAGTCTGATCCATCCGTTTTTGTCACAAATCACAAGAACAACATTAGTCAACTGCTGGTCAAATTGAGTCTGTCTCCCTATACTCTTTGGAGAAATTGTGTTTTGCGTGGGAGAGACCTTTGCAAAAATCGAAATGTCCAAAAAAATGCAGTCAAAAGTTCAGATAGTGGCTTAAGACCGCTCCCAGTACTATTTAATAATGGATTTGAATTTATGCAAATTATTGAATTTTGCAATAATTTCAAAAACAAAAAAACTAAAAACATTAAAATAAACATTTATGAAAGGTTTTTGATTTTTTTTTAAAATTAAAAATACAAGCATTTGGGTCAAAAATTTGCCCAAAGATTCTGTGTTCAGAATGACGCGATTTTGATCAAAAACAATAAAAATATAATAAACTAGACCTGGAACAGATCGTAATTTACAAGACGGCCCGCTGGGAATGGATGGTACTGATCACCCTTCATGCGCACCCCTTAGGTGGACTGACTTTGACTCCCCTGTAACTTCATCAATATGTCACAACAATGTCTTAAATGTAGTTTAGTGTTAACAACTTTACAAGATCAATATTTTGAGTTTCAACTCCATTCCAAGCAGTCAGGGGGATTTGACCTTTGCACATCTATAACGTGAACCCTGGGTCACGGATTGGGTCACATGTAATTTTCTGTGTTTACGATATCCCGAGGATATTTCCTGTCAAATTTAAGTTCAAGCGGAGCTTGTTGTACAATTTGACATTTGACCTTGAACTTTGACCGTTGAGGTCGGGAAGATCTTAGACTTCTTCTACTATTACTGTTACATCACTGTATTAATAACGGGCTTTATATATCCTCTAGAGGGTGAGATAAATCCAATTTGGTCTTATTTTAACAGTTTTTTTTTAAAAATGGACCTTTTGACCCCCTTATGACCTTTTGATCCGGTAGTATAAAAAAAAACATGAGGTACACGACAAAATGATTGTGTTCCAATAGAAATACAAAAATCTACTATGCTTAGTTCTGGAGATAAAATTCTTTGAAATTAATGTACCTTAAAACCGGAAAGACCTTAAATGACCCTTGACCTCCAAAACTAATAAAAATACCTGGCATTAACCAGGTAACATGAATGCATTATCTGCTAAGTTAAGTAACTGTACTATGATTGGAGTTTGAGATAAAACACTTTTGAATTATTTTGAATATTTTTTGGTTTTTGACCGGAAGTGACCCCTTAATGACTTTGATCTGAAACTATGGACCAAACCCGAAACGACCTGCTAGTAACAATTACATGTGCTTAATGACGTCACTCTGTTACGTAATTTGTAAGGACAGCGATTCTGAATATTTTGACAATTTTTGGCTTTCACAACCGGGGAAAATGACCCCCTAACTGACCTTTGACTCCTTATCCACTGAACCAACCTTTATGAAGTTCAAAGGGTCAGTAGTTCCATCGACACCAGTTTGGTGATTGATTTATCGGCGTTAATCTGTACAAGGAAGATAATTTGACAAGTAAATTACATATTTGAAGCCTGTGGCCGGGTCAAAGGTAAGACAGGGGTCAATGTCATATGACATAAATGGTCCAAGTCAGCGGTCATTTGATGTAAGTCTAGTCACAATACGTTAAACCATGACTGAGCTAGAGGCAATTGGAAGTGTTGCCAGAAGAAGGAAAGAAAGAAAGAAAGGACGCATCAGAAACAGAACAAGACGGCCTGAAGGCCGTCTTGTAAGAAAAGCAAAAGAAATGTTCTGCGTTTTCGCTCATGTCGTTTGACTAAAACGGTCATAACTACGGAACCGAATATTCGATTTAAGTCAAACTTGAAGCAAATGAAGGCTTATATTTCAAGCTAAAATTTTAAATGATAAACACATTTTGCCAAATATTAACCCTGTATAACAACCCAAAAAAAACTCTAAACTTGTTTCCTTATTAAATATCCACTATTTAAAAAAATGTACCACAGGATGGCTTGGTGTATATTCTGGCAATTGGGCATCAACCACCAACGCAAGGGGCTGAATGGCTCAGTTAGTAATCACACTGAAGGCACCAGCGACGTTAACTAATACATTTGTACAGAGAAGATGAGAAAGAAGGAGATGGTTCAACTGTTACTTGAAAAGATAAACTGTTCATCCGCCTATTCATCTTAATAGCCTTAAATCCGATTGATTCGATCAAAGACTTGCGCTTCTTGTTATAGAACATTACATACACCTGTCATTAAATTCCAGAACTATTCCAATTACCCAGTTGTCAACTGGCATTTACACAAAGTCATTGAACTTTGGTCGTGACCAGTACAGCGAAACGTACTCTTCTGCATCATTTACAAACAACTTTGACCCCAAATTTTCAAAGCATTTGGGCTCTTTTGACACTGTCTGACACAAACAGGTATGGTTGAGTTGTATTCAAAATGCATTTATCTAATCATTCATCATATCGTATTTCACAGGAACTAACCGGAAATGTTTAAATTAGGCTAAAATAACAACATCCTTTATTGACCTCAAAACATTAAATCACGTGCTAATTTTGCTGTTTTCTTTCGTTAAAAAGTCACTGTTTTCCTCAATTATTTCGCCAATGAATAAAATAAATAATTATCGATCAGAACAAACGTGGAGTTCATTACCAGCAGAGAAAGTTTAGCTGGAATATTAATAAGCTGTTTTAGTATAGCAGTGTGTCAATTACTTCCTGTTCTGAAACTTTCATGACTGGCCAAGTTGAATCGGATGAACAGATTACTTCAAAAGTGCAATCGAACGGCCCTTGAAGTTACCCAAACAATGAGCTGATGAATGAAAGTAATCCTGGGTAATCGGATTTCAAAATCGAGCCATCTCCTTCTTTCTCATCTTCTCTGATTTGTACAATTAACATATCAACAATGAGATATCTGACGTTTCTGACATTTCACTTTTTTATATCCCCCATCAGCTAATTCACCGAAATCTAGTGTCAACCTTGGAGAATATCCTTCAACTAGGCCTACCGAGGGGAACAGAAAGACTACTGCCGCTGCAGCAGCACTCCGCGATGATCCATCATCGACGGTGGCGTCTAGCAACGAAGTCTCTACGATCAACCCAACTACTAAGCTAAAGGAGCACGAAAACCAAGGTGAAAATCTTTTAAAGAGACACTGGCACATTTGAAAAATAATGCGCCGTCTAGATTTGTCAAAATTGATATTTTTGCAAGGTTATAAAGCTTTTATATACATTAGCCCTCACCTGAAATTATTAAACCCAAATCAGCGCGTTTAGGGGTAACATAACGATGTTATTAATGTCGCCGGCGACATTAATTCAGCAGACGACGCGGAAATGGCGTGTAACAAAAGAAAACACACGCAAGAGTTGATTCTCACAGCATGGACCTTGTTTGTTCGGTCTGTGACCTTTGTGGTTTTAAAATCAATGAGTACGAGTCTATGATATTCATGTAATAAAATCATTTGTTGATTAAACGTACGGCAAACTTAAAAGTTAGCTAATTACCTGGTTGTCTTTAGCCTCTTATTAATGTCCCTGTCTGGTTTTGGGCATGTTATTTTTATGTGTAAAGTATATCTCTATTCTTCCAATAGCCTAGACTATCATTTGCCAGCAAATTGAAGAAATTTCATATTTTCTGAAAATGTGCCAGTGCCGCTTTAAATTTATTTTTAATAGGGTTATAATTATGAGCCAGTGTCCATACCGTCGTCTTGAGAGTCGTCTTTGATTGTCAATTTACCACGTTTATGCCTATAATAATAGTATAGTCGGTAGTGTTTTTAAAAATATGGCACGGATTAGTGGTCCTGTAACTGTTGCATAGTGGTCTGGCCAATGGCGCGGTTGAGGCAATCATCACACTTGTGCGACGCAGTGGTAGGCTAAGAAGGAATGACATTGTATGTAAGGAAGTGGCATAGAGACGCAACCTAATTATTTCAAAAGCGAAGCGTCGAATTTTGAATTTTTTTCTGTTTTGTTTGTTGTTGTTAATTTGACAATTTTTTACCCAAATCAGAGCAACTATAATTAAAATTGGATCCCTGTACAACTGAAATTGACCCTTTTATTAATTTCTGCAGTTTTAACCGCTAACTCCAAAACTTTAGACTGTAGATAGTACAAACTGTGCCTTTTTGAACTCCTACCAAAACAAATCACGTGGTATATATAATTTTCAACATGATTGGATCAATTGAAAATAAATGACCCGTCTGGCACCATTTGCAGCAATTAAGAGTCATGTTCGGTGCTCCCTCTACAGATTTTATTACCCCCAAGCCCTTGGTACTCAAGATGTTACAAATGTCTGCTAATCCCCGAGTTCTCTGTTACAAGTTTCCATTAAAATAGATTTTCAAGCCAGCTTTATCCCAGAACGAATTACTCTTCACATACACGTTTGCTACATTTTAAAACTTAGAATACGGTGCCGTTTTGTTAGACACACAATGTAATCCCTAAGACTCTAACATTCCATCCACGGGGCAATTCCACTACTGTTTGAAAGTCTCATTTATTATGACAAAACGAGAATAAAACAAAAAATATCAACGGCGACACACTTGTGACAACTAGTTTGGAGTATTATTCTATTAGCTAAACCCTGTGTAATTTTTGTGAAATTTCATTGTGGGCAAATATGATTTTTCATAAAATCTAGTTTTACACGTTTTCTTTGTGAAATAGGCATAGAGAGGGTGCTATAACATACCAATTATGGCCTTTGGCAAGATTACCGCAATGGATTATTCTTATTTTTGCGGATGTAATAGCTCTTGCATGTCCCTACTTATATCAGTTGTCAAAATTGTGTTGCCGTTGCTTACAATTGCTCTACAAATAAAAGAGACAATTCGTATGGGTTCGAACAGCTGCCTTGTACCCAGTGGCCCCTTTTTTGTGCTGCTGTCCTACCTATTACCCGGGCTATTACCCAATGACCCCCTTTTTAAGACCTCCATTTTCTTTTTTCCTGCTACCCACTTTTTTCACAAGTTTGCATACAAGTATCCACTTTTTAAAAGAATTTTAACACCAAAACGCGCACATTTTGAAGAGTTTTATAATTTTATGGCAATTTGAACTCTGAAAGAGAGGCACTTCCCATTTGAACTTCAGGTTGCCCCCTTTCGTAAAGTTCCATACAGCTCTGTATACAATTAGAGGTCAAGTTTTGGTGACCTCTTTAGACCATGTAGACCATTGTTACATTTCGCCCACTAATTACGAAACCAAATGCTAAACATTGTAAAATAAGGTAAGACGAACAATTTGACACCAGTTTCAACTAAATCGGAACGAATCGGTGACGTTTACCCCAGGATGACCTTGGACCTTAATAGGGCTGTACCTGTTTAACTTAAACTATACTTTGTTTTTTAAATCCTTTACCTGGACCCGTGCTAGGCAGTTTCCTGGGCCTCGCTCACCAAGGATTTTAGCGGTAAAGATTGGCCGGTTGTGACGTGCAGCCAACACACTTTTGTGGGCAGACCAGCCGATATCGGGTTACAGTTTTATTGAAAAATAGCCCAGAGGCGAGAAATTATGTCTATGTCTATGTACAGGTTCCGGCCAGAATTGCCTATGTCTCGTTAGCTTAAGCAATGGATCAGCTTCATTGCGCTAAAACAATGAAACCGCTGAAGCGAATGTGGGCTACTTCTAGCCCAGGTTCCCAGGTATAGAGTTAATTAATCATTATAATGAGACAAATACATCGGTGTACATTTAAACACAATTTGACTTCAAAACCTTCTTCCCCAAACTTCTAGAATGGGATTCTGATTTATAACCCTACTAATACGTGGATCCTGGGTTTCCTACCGGAAATAATTTTTTTACCGAAATTCCTATCCCACAATGCACCAACGATGTACGAGTAGATATGCATCACTCCATGCACGCTCGCGGTTTAGTGCGCCTCCTTTAAATTACGCGCACATTTTGTGGCGCAAAAATTACAAGGCAATCAAAGAGTACTCGTTACTGGTAAAATTTAGGTACAGCAAACGGTTTTCGCACAGTTATGACAGAAAAATGACCGTATGACACAAAACACCATAGAATATATATGCGCTATTTATTTTATCTACTCGTACGTCGTTGGTGCATTGTGGGATAGGAATTTCGGTAAAAATGATTTCCGGTAGGAAACCCAGGATCCACGTATTGTAAGTGCAATCATTATACATGGGATACATCTGGCAAGTATATACTTCGTGATATAAGTTGTACTTTTGTGCCCCCAGATTGTGACCAAGTTAAACCTTTAGGCATGGAGGACGGAACAATAATTGATTCTCAAATCACCGCTTCGAGTTATAATGCATACCATAACAGGATGCCTTGGCATGCGAGATTACACAATACCGGATTTTGGGCAACAGAAAATTATGGCGATGATACAAGTCCGTGGATTCAAGTTGACTTTGACACACCTGTCATCGTTGCGGGCATAAAAATGCAGGGATCTGATAAATCAAGTTTTTCTGCATGGGTACAGGAATTCATGATTAAAACTGGAGAAAGTGAGTCGTCACTGGCATACATTATGGATGATTCCGATAAAAGGTAGGAAGATTGTTTATTACACATTATGAATTGCGTAAATGATTTCTGTAATCAAACTTACATGAGGATACGATTAACCTTGAACAGACAAATCCATCCTGCACTACACTGAAGGGATAAGCAGCGATTGACTAATCCGGTGTGAAAGCAGATATAGTCCACCGACAGCCATAGTATGGGCTCCATAGACGATAATGGGATAAAGCGTGAAACTAATGTTGCGTGAAGACTCAAATGAATAGATTGCCCTATAGCAATAGCTCCATTCTTTCTGATGAGGTGGACTATGAAGCCGGCGGACAATCATTAACTCTACAACCGGAATATGGGAAAAATCATTAAAAATGTATTGGTTTTTATATAGTTTACGCTCACTACTGTAGCACGGATATCTAACATAACCTCAAGTGGTTTGCTAATGAAATCCACATATCGTCGCTGGGCAGGAAAAACATCATATGTCAGTTGAACGGTCAAATCAAAACCTCATATCGTCGAGCGTCATCACATACTGACCTAGTCTCAGCAAATACGTGTTTCGAGAAAATCGCAATTGAAAATCTTCCCTTCGTAATACGCTCGAAAGTTCGAAACATACCGATTGCGTCATTTACTACCAGGCAAAAGGACATATCATCAAGAAAACACTTCAGAGTTTTTAATTCGGTGAAAAATAAAAGCTGGTTATCTAACCAACACTGTTTAATATGACTGTAAACTTATAGATCAGTATGTGACGAAGATTTTTTTCCAAACGATGTCTGAGATAGAACACAGATAGACCAGTATGTGACGTATTTATCATCGTATTATTAAAAAAGGCCCAATTGTCTATCAGTGACATAACAATAGTGACTATGTCAGATGAGCGCTGTATGTGACGAAGATTTGATATAGATCGGTATGTGATCGAAGATATGGATCTTATTCATTTCGTTTCTTAGATAGAACACAGATAGCTCGGTATGTAACGTATTCATCGCCGTGTTAAAGTACGCATGTACGTTATTTTGAGTGCATCACATAGTGATCTATGTCAGATAGCGCTGTATGTGAAAAAATAAATTTGAATTAAATGCACATCAAATTTGCTAATTAATATCTCATTAAAGGGATTAGCAGCGATATTGCGAGAGAATCGAAAAATTTGGAAATGCAACTGTTTTAACTTATAAATCAGGGATAAGTGTGTACAATTCCATATAACTCTTTTAATGTAGAAACAAACCACCAACTAGTGAAAAAATGAAGTATTTGAGGAAATTGTCATACCGTCTCCCGCAAATAGACATACAGCGATGACGTCTCAAAATCTACAATAAACAGCTGATTGTGGTTTACACTATAGCACAGAATAAACAAAGATCAATAATGTTTGTGTTTGAGGTCAAACTGTACATGATCATGGTGCGCAATATCACCCTTAAAATATGGGATAGTCCACCAGAAAGCTTTTTTGATTTCAAGTCGGAATTTTGATACACACGTATAAAATAATTAAAGAATCGGATAAAAAGTACTGACTTGTCTTTAATACACGGATTTCAAGCCAACCACTTGCATGTTATGTTTGCATGTCCATACCAGTAACAAATTACAAAAATATGAATTTGATGATTTTTTCGATATTTCGGATTAGGGCAAATCGCTGCTAATCCTTTGAATTGTAGAGTCCAAGTCTGAAACTCTGCAATTATAAAGAGTTCAACGTCATATTTAAAATAACGAATTTTCACAGTTCACTTTTACTATAAAATTCAATGTCAAAAATATGATATAGAACAGTATGTGATGCAGCCGACGATATGTGCAATTTCGGTAACGTGGACAAACCAACCTATTGTCCAGTGTTTGGTCAAATCAAGTTGCTGGAAATGATGAGGTGATGTTTAAAGAAGAATACGTAAGAGCTATTTTAAGAATTTTGTGGCGATACTTAGGCCAAGAATTTTTAGTTTTAACGTGGAAATTTCTAGGAACAAGCTGAAAATATCAGGATTGGTGCAGAAATGTGTCTAGAATAACATACTAAAAGTCCCAGAAAATCCCTTTGTGCTTTTTTTCAGAAATAAGGGGGAAAAGTTTGTACAGGGGTAAAATTACAAATATTAGAATTGTCCTTAAATGTGTTCCAACATTTTTGTCATGTCCCAAGGATCAATAAAAGGTATAGTTTGCCCTATCTACAACTTGTAGTTTAACTACTACAGACCTATATCATTCAAGGTCATCCTGGGGGTAAATATTTCAAAATGATCCCATTTCATTGAAACCAGATTCAAATTGCTCGTAGAGTCATATTAAAACAGAAAATGTTCATTCAATCACCTACATGGATCAATATTGACATATAAGAGCAGAAAGCAGTGCCCCCATAGAGCCTGTAGAACCCATCACACTTGGCCCTGTAATTTTGCAAGTAATGACCACACCTGTTTAAATAGTCATTTGGTGTTCATGTACAACTAAATGAAGATTTGACACTCTTCAGAAGAATCCAACCATTCTGAAAATTTACCCCCAGGATGACCTTGAGCCTTTTTTTAACCATATAGTTATTAAACTACAAGCCATAGATAGGGCAAACTATACCTTTTTTAATCCTTGGGACATGACAAAAATGTTGGAACACATTTAAGGACAATTGAAATATTTCGTAATTATACCCCTGTACCCACTTTCCCCCTTATTTCTGAAAATGCACAAGAGGATTTTGGGACTTTTAGTATCTTATTCTAGACACATTTCTGCACCAATTCTGACATTTTCAGCTTGTTTCCCAGAAATTTCCCCACCTTGTTCATTGTTTATTTTATTAATACTCTTGGCCTAACTTTGCAGAACGACAATATCGCCAAACAGGTCGTTTTGTCTGTGTTACCGAAAATGCACATATGAGGTTTTGCTATTAGAGGTCAAATGCACATATGAGGTTTTTCCTGCCCAACGACGATATTAAAGACAAACAACCATATCATTCATTCGCATCCATTCTAAATTTTTATATGTTGTAAAATTCCGACTTGAGATCAAAATCCCTTTCCCTGCAAATGTCCCAGATTTTAAGCATGATATTGTATACAATGATCTGTCGCCTTTACCTTCTTGTTAATTTGTGGGAAACGGTATGACAAATTTCTCAAATACTTCATTCTTTTAAATTTTGGTGACTTTTATCCTACATCAAAGTAGTTTAATGGAATTGTACACTCCTATCTATGATTTTTAAGCTAATATAATAAATATTCTCTTGTATTATTACTGCTTAAGCCCTGTACCAACACCGATATTGCTTATCACCTTGCTTGGTTACAATTTGATGTGTAATTTTTATGGATCTCTGCACGGGTATTTGCTTCTTTGCTCTCCTCTTTTGCTCTCTCGTATTTCATTCTGTCATTGTGTTTCCTTACAAAATCTGTGCAGTGATCGATAAACACCTTCATTGTTTTACCTGAGACGAATATACCAACCGTTCATCTCAGGTTTTACACCCCTTTGGGCTTATCTCATCTCAGGGTTTTTTGAGATTCTTTTGTTTTGTAATAAGATTTTGTGTAGTAAATTTTAAAATTATCAATTTCTGTAATATTTTTCTGTCTTGATGTACTTTATGTAGCTCAATGTCATGTTCATATTGTAGCAAACAACTCAGAGGCAAACAATTCATTTCTTGCGCTATCTGCTACCAGTCAGCCCACCACCGGTGCGCTTTGAATCACTCTGATGATGCCAATCATTCCATCACTGAATCTTGGTATTGCAAAGGTTGTAATGGTCACTCCTGCCATTTAAATCATATAATTGATGATGAAGAATTTAAACACGAATTAAGTCAATTTTACAATAATCATAAAATTTCTTTTGAAGAATTACTCAAACTAACAATTAATCCATTTAACTTTAACGATACTGACGATAAAACCTCTATCTAAACGAGTACCACGATTTCAATAATAACACCGATATTTGTAATTACTATTGTAGCGATACTTTCAATGACCTAACTAACCACTTACCTAGTCTAAGCCTTAGCCTAATTCATTTTAATTCTCGCAGTCTAAATAAAAATATTGATAGCATAACAGACTTCTAAAGACCCTAAATCATAATTCCCCTTATAGTTTAAAAGGGTAATGTGTTTGATATAATTCCCGTGTTGTATTTCAATGATTTAAAGCTCAACCTATTGTTAGACACCTTGAGTAGGTCCGGCAATAACAGAAAAACCCTTTTGGATGGGCCTTCCATTGTGGCTATTGCAGCCATCTTGATTTTCAAAATGGCCGCCATTTTTGTAATATTTTCAAATCATAACTCGAGTTGTGAATGGTGCTAGGACGCATTTTGGTGCCAAAAAGTATGTATGTTAAACACCCGAACGGATCGATGAACATTAAGACCATGTTTATTGTACATTTTCAGCAGAAAATTTAGTTGTGAGTTTATACAAATTTAATTTTAGGTGGCACAGTCTGCATTAACTAGTCACGGTGTAAATATAAAGATGTTTGGATTGTTTAGAGTAATAGTAATTCTTGCCTTTCCATCTTGTATAATTTTTATTTAAAATGGCTGCCATTTTTTGACACTGTAAAAAAGGTCATTTTTGTGTACTTTATTTCAATACAAGGTATTCATAGGGCATTTAGACCCGAATGCTATGGTGCATTTGGCTTCGACGAGTCAGCATATACAACACGGTCAGCAGGTATTTTACTCGTACATCTAATGCCGGTGTGAAGGCAGGTATAGTCCGGTTGGAGCCATAGTCCGGGGCTCCATAAACGTAACAGAATAAAGCTTGAAACTAATGTTCGTGAAGAGTCAACTGAATCGATTGCCTTATGTTTCACCCTTGTTCCCGGACTATGATACGCGGCCCGGACAATGGTTACTTCTACACCGGTTAGAAGTTTTTTAAGTCTGCGGCTCCTAGTCCCACCCACAACGGTAAAGAATATGGGGCACTTGATTCAGTGACTCTTCACACATTATTCATTGTCGTCTATGGAGCCCGTATTATATCTACTTTTACATCAGTGTAAAAAGTCCGTGCTCCACATCAACGTAATAAAGCGTGAAACGAATGTGGCCTGAAGAGTCCTGACCTTATATTCTTCACCATTGTCGGTGGAAGTAGAGTCCAGATGACTATAATCTCCCTGGCCCCCCCACCCATTAAACGCCAGTACTTTTCAATGCAAGGCCTCACGAAATTAATTGGCCATTTGGCACCGAATCGCAGTGATGTCACTGACCCAGAGAAAGGTAAATGCACTCTAGTATCCTTGTTCATAATCGTACATTGTATTGGAACGGGCCAAATGGAGATGATGACTTCTACTTACAACATACTAAACATCCCGATTAAACTGTGTGTCAAGACAAGAAACAAACACTTTCAGCTATTTCCCCCTCGCCCAACCCCTTCCTTAAACTGCAGAACTGTAGCGCAGTATATTTTGTATGATCCATTAAAAACTGCCTGTATTTAGTCCCATGAGTGTTGTATTTTAACTGGATGTGAGTAATCTATTTGGTATGAGTCCTTTTAAAATGCACTGTGGAATTGTGTATTTAGTATGATACAACGATGTTGAATTTATCAGAACAAGCGCCACTATAACCAATTTGCATAATTCCTATTTCATAGGCAATTGATGAGGTAAGATGTTGACCAAAAAATCAGCGACATATAATTGCACTTCTGTAAAAATGCACGTGCGGGGGTTGTTTAAGATAATTGGTAGTGAGTCCCCCCATTCCACTTTGTGTGAATTCCTATGTTTTACCACCAGTGGCGGTACCGACCGGGGGCAGGGGGGGGGGGGGAAAGTTGCCCCTCTGGCTCGAAAAGCGGGACTATATGGACCAAAATATGCATTTTCATATCTCTTCTTGGGAACTTCCGAACCAATTTCAGCCTAAAGGTGGGCAAATTAAAGTAATTTGGGCAGAATTCTGCGCGCTATGCGCTCATTTCGTCAAGTTCGGACTTCATTGGAGCAAATTACCAGGACAACTTAAGAATAGATTTGCCCCTTCTGGCGGGACGACTTGGACTTTTGGCCCCCTCTGAATCGACTGCCTCAGTACGCCACTGTAAATTACCACAATGTTAAAGTTTTCTATCACTGTCGAATCATCGCTTTTATGATGTACCGTAACTGTTAAAATACCATAAAAACATTGTTTTACTGTGAAGCTGGGACTCATAGCAGTTAAAAAGACATTTTTGTAGCATTTATGTGCCATTGTGAGTCCCAACTTTTTGGGTCATTTTTAACAGTGTGGGAATTGTTAGGTCCACTCTTTCTGCTTGTTGCATTCATCAGACTCGAATGAAGCATCCACAAAGTTTTGTACATATAGTCCTTCGTTCCACATTTGCATAAATTATTGGCACATCAACGCTTGGCACAATCACACGTCACCAAATGAATGACTGCATCCGGAGAAGGAGGTAAAGGTGTCCTCGCAGGCTTAATTGTTCCTATTCACCATAGCTACCCGTAGTAAATTGGGCTGGGGTAACTTCGGAAATTAGGTTACACTCTCATTGTACCAAAAGATTGAGTGGTAAGGGGCCCGCATGATATTGCAGAGCTATTCGGATGCTGACCGACCCTCTGATTGCGCCTGTTTCTTGCCTTGTGATTTGAATCGAGAATTGAATTAGGTCCATGTAGGCTCCCATCAGCCAAGAAGCACACACAAAGCTCATTCTCCATAGTCTCAATGCTACACAATTTGATGCCACAATCTGTATTGAAAATTTAGTCACCATACACAGACGCCCTTTCTACATAGCCATTCTGCGCTCCCAAACCGACTGTATTGATACATTTTGTCGCAGGAGTTTATAAGAAACCATATGCCCCTATTTACAATGCTCTGGATGCTCAAAAGGCTGCATTTCTTCCCCTTTTCCATCACTATCATGGACATATGTCACTGGGAGATTGCTGGCAAAGGAAAGATGACGTTTTGGAAGGACTGAAAGAATGTGGCTCAATGATGACAAGGATATGCCCTTTCACTGCTCTGAGTGGCCGAAACTCATCTGAAGCAATCCTATTAGCTGCCATCAAAAGCATTTGTGTGTCAGTTGATTTATCTCGTTCGAAATTAAAAATGTAGCAGATGCATGTACAGTTGTAAATCTGTTTTGAAGCTGGCGAGACCTTCTATTTTCTTTATATGAGGAATTTGTTTTGGTTCGCCAAGTAACACAGGCAAGAAACAGGCACAATCGTATGGTCTGCTTCCTACCAGAGCAGCACTTTAATAGCTACCATGAGATACCACTACGTCGACGATTAGGTACAATGACTATCAAATCCAGGGTTGTGGCGACCAGTACTACGAAGGAATTTCCCGGTTTTTGGGGGAAATTGGAAAAAACAAATTCAAGCCAGTGATGACCATTTGCCTTCCTGTGTTCCAGCTGCAAATTCTTTTGGTGAAATGATTGTACCAAGTCCTTGATGTGCCAACAATTAGTGCAAATGCATAATGGCCTGAACTCTATAGAACTTACTGGGTGTTTCATCGATGTCCGATGAATTCAAGAAATTGTGGAATAACCAATGTCCCCTGGCCCATCCTGGCAGATTAGGACGACAACCGTGATTTAGAACCTTAACATTGTCATGATTGTGATAACCAAGAATAAACACGAAGTGGATGATGGTTTGGTGATCTTGCTCATGATGAATCCATATGTGTGGGGCCATACCATTAAACAACCCCGAAAAGTGCACTTTAAGAAGTTTAAAATATGCTCACTTTGCTGTTTTGGTGGGCATTCTGCCTATCGGGTCTGTTATAGGACTCCTGCAAGTAATTATAATGTGAGTCTTGCTCTTGAAAATCATATTTTGTTGAATTATACAATGAAAACAAAGACACAATGCCGTTTTAGGATTCTCATCCAAATAGAGACTCCCACATCCGCTCTAAATACAACACTCACGGACTACCCTACAGAAGCTTTTAATGTACTCATACCAAATAGACTGCTCTAATCTGCTCCTACTATTCTACAGTGATGTTGATTATGGTTGTTCTATGTATATGTGACAGTGGTTTTTGTTTATCTTGTGTACCCTTGTTTTAAACCAAAAAGGGGTTGGTGGCAGTGGCACCCCCGTAACTTTTCCTCCGGTGCGTTAAACCGACAATAGCTTTCGCAAAAATGCTTCTAGATAATTGTTTTCTCATTTTTTTCATAATTTTAGCAGTTTTGTTGCAAAGTCAGCATTTTTTACTCTTACAAATAGGAAACATCTTTATATACATCTTGACTCCATAAATGGAGACTGTGTCCCAACCATAATTAAATTTATATGAAACTCAACACTAAAATTACTGCTGAAAATGTACAATAAACATGGTAATTGGCGGCCATTTTGAAAAACAAAAATTGGCTGCCAGTCTTAATGTTCCTCTTCTAATCTAGCTTTATCCGTTCCAGAGAGTTGTAGTGGTTAAAATGAAGTTTTGGTACCAAAACCTCAACACTAAAATTACTGCTGAAAATTCCAATAAACATGGTAATTGGCGGCCAGTTTGGGGAAAACAAAATGCTGCCAGTCTTAAGGTTCCTCTTCTAATCTAGCTTTATCCTTTCCAGAGAGTTGTATGTTTTTAAAATGAATTTGTGGGTACCAAAACTAGCTTCCTAGCACATCCCCACAACGCGGGTTATATTTGGAAAATATACCAAAATGGGCAGCCAAGGTTTTGAAAACCACGGGATTCCAGTCCCCTTGACTAATACGACGGGTACCAAATATGAGGAAATTACGGTAATTTTTTTTTTTTTTAATTTTTCTTTTTTTATTAATTTGTATGAAACTCATCACTAAATTTACTGATTAAATGGTAATTGGTAATTGGCGCCATTTTGAAAAACAAAATGGCTGCCAGTCTTAATGTTCCTCTTCTAATCTAGCTTTAATCCTTTCCAGAGAGTTGTAGGTGTTTAAAATGAAGTTTTGGTACCAAAACTCAACACTAAAATTACTGCTGAAAATGTACAATAAACATGGTAATTGGCGACCATTTTGAAAAACAAAATGGCTGTCAGTCTTAATGTTCCTCCTCTAAGCTAGCTTTATGCTTCCAGAGAGTTGTAGGTGTTTTACATGAAGTTTTTGGCACCAAAACTAGCTTCCCTAGCACCTTCACAACTCGATTTATGGATTTGAAAATATACCAAAAATGCAGCCATTTTGAAACACCACGGATCCACAGTCCCCTTACTAATACGGACGGGTAAACAAAATGAGGAAAATTACGGAAAAATGTTTTTAAATGGAGACTGTGTCACCATAATTAAATTTGTATGAAACTCATACTAAAATTACTGATAAAATGGTAATTGGTAATGGCGGGCCATTTTGAAATAAACAAAGGCTGCCAGTCTTCATGTTCCTATTTTAATCTAGCTTTATCCTTTCCAGAGAGTTGTAGGTGTTTAAAATGAAGTTTTGGTACCAAAATTCAAAAACTAAAATTACTGCTGAAAATGTACAATAAACATGGTAATGGCGGCCATTTTGAAAAACAAAATGGCTGGCAGTCTTAAGGTTCCTCCTCTAACGAGCTTTATGCTTCCAGAGAGTTGTAGGTGTTTAACATGACCCAGTTTTGGCACCAAACTAGCTCCTAGACACATTCACAACTTCGAGTTTGATTTGAAAATATCCCAAAATGGCAGCATTTTGAAATCAGATGGCCGCCATCTGCCACCCCTGGGAATTCTCAATCAAAACTTTTCTTGTTCTCTGGGACTCTGGGACCTACTTAAGGTAACTAAATAGGTGTGATGCTTAATGCTTTAATCATTGAAATCCAGGGAGTCCACAGTCCCCTTGACTATTGTGAACACCAACTTGTTCTTTATTCTGATCTGGATGATCTAAGATTTGGGACTGGCAAGAGCATGTGCACTACCAAGGACACCGTATTTTTTTTCTCAAAAAGAGTGATTTTTTCAATACAAAGAAATTGACACAAATAAAAAATTAAATTGTTAATAAAATCGCAATTTGTTCACAGTTCTAAGACAATATAAAATCTGGCCAAGGCGCCTACAGTCCTGTGCCATCCACCAAGAGGTAATATTACTGAAATCAGAATTCGTTATTAAAACATTAAGGTAACAATATATTTTCCATAGTCCTCCAGGTATTTCTGCCAATTTTGTGAATCAATATTTAAGGAGATACTGTTCCCAGCACATATCAAGACACGCTATTTGCGCATCTTGCCTCGGTCATGGCAGAAGACTTTAGAAAGAAGGGGCTTAAGTTTCGAAGTTTTGGGCTGCCGCAATCCTGATCCCGAGGATGATTCTTTTCTAAGAATTTTGTATGGTATTTATAAGTGCGACCAGATCTGGTTCACTCATACTAATTGTCGTTGCAGTTTATATCTCATATAAAGAGAAGAATTAAATAAAGATAATAAAACACTGGCAAAAAGTATTGTTGGGTTTGTGGACAAGCAAGCAAGTTGTTCAGTTCTAAGACAATATAAAATCTGGCCAAGGCGCCTACAGTCCTGTGCAATACCACAAGAGTAATATTTACTGAAATCAGAATAGTTATTATCAACCATTAAGGTACTAATATATTTCAATATTCCTCCAGGTATTTCCTGCCAATTTTGATGAATCAACGATTAAGGAGATACTGTTCCCAGCACATATCAAGACACGCTATTTGCGCATCTTGCCTCGGTCATGGCAGAAGAATGTGTGCCTTAAGTTTCGAAGTTTTGGGCTGCCGCAATCCTGATCCCGATGATGATCTTTTCTAAGAAATTTTATGGTGGTATTTATAAGTGCGACCAGATCTGGTTCACTCATACTAATTGTCGTTGCATTTTATATCTCACATAAAGAGAAGAATTAAATAAGATAAAAGATAATACAAACACTGGCCAAAAGATTGTGTTGTTTTGTTGAACAAGCAATTTGTTCAAGTTCTAAGGACAATATAAAATTGGCCAAGGCGCCTACAGTCCTGTGCCATCCCACACCAAGAGGTAAGATACTGAAATCAGAATGTTATTATCAACCATTAAGGTAAAATTATATTTTAAATATTCCTCCAGGTATTCTGCAATTTTGAGAATCAAACGTTAAGGAGATACTGTTCCCAGCACATATCAAGACACGCTATTTGCGCATCTGCCTTGGTCATGGCAGAAGAAGTGTTGTGCCTTAGTTCGAAGTTTTGGGCTGCCCGCAATCATGATACCGATGATTGATCTTTCTAATATTTGTATGGTATTTATAAGTGCGACCAGATCTGGTTCACTCATACTAATTGTCGTTGATTTTATATCTCATCTAAAGAGAATTAAATAAGATAATAAAAACACTGAGCCAAAGTAATTGCAAACATGCAGAAAAACAATTTATATTCAAAAATTGTTTTAAAATGTAGCAGGAGAGTTTGTAGCAGGAGTTTTTGTATACATTACGGTAATTATTTTCAAAAGTTATGATTTCAAACAGATGTTGCTTTCCAGAATCAGTAGTGTCAACCATGTTTAATTTGATTGTCATTGTCCCTAAATAGGCGGGGTTTATACAAGGCGCTGGCTCATGATAACTTGTCGATTGTACATGAGAATACAGGGCGTCAAAAATGGCTGCAAACAAAAGTCGCAAATCAATTTGGTACGGGGTTGTCAGGGTATACTCTAAACGTTTAGGGTGATGATTGAATGATGAAAACCCCACACGAAGATGTTGTATGGACCGCAAATGAGACAATATCAATGAAAGATTGGAACACGTCCATCACCGGGACTCAGCAAATTTAATTTAATGACAAGGTAAAAGGTGACGTGATTGATCAACTGAAAACAACTGTTTAATCGCAACAGTGACAATGTGCCGTTTTCCCATCCAGATGTGAATGGTTAGTTAGGCATGATTTACGTTAAATACCATATTATCATATCGAATGCATTTCAAATGTGACTCTGAATTTCCCGAATCTTCGAAAGACCGCGTTTCAATTGACTTTATCTCATTTCCCGTCACACAAAATCCGATTGTCTCCCGTAAACATTTAAATAAACAATAGAAAGCCGTTACAATTCATTTTGGAGTGCAATCTGCAGTTATCGTTCGGAGTTCCTTGAATCCGCCATATTTAAGGACCATGTCAATCAAATCAAACGTTTTTTGCACCTCTTGGATTGCTGGAATAACATCGTATAAAAAACATAGATTTCGGGGATTCAATATTTTAATGTGTGGTCAATCATCCTGGGATAATTTGAAATCAATTTGTGATTATGATTAAGTTCTGATTTTGGCCAGTATGTAGCTAGGGATCTGGAAGTACAATGTTTAATCTTTCCGTAGTGTGGTTGGCTCTTCACGTTGAACACTTAAAAGCTTATATATTATCCATAACGATTCACTCAATCATGTATTCACTGCACCGGACCCGACCTTGTTCATAATATGTCCCCGAAATCGATGTTTTATCGTGAAATGTAGCAGGTGGTCGAAGTAATAGAGGTCCGCCGTACTCAAAGTCAGGCTACAACGGTAAGGAATATGGCCACTCCCCCCCCCCCCCAATGCAGGTGGCTATTTACGCAAATTAGTTTCAGCATTATTCCGTTATCGTATATGGAGCCAGGACAGTGGCTCCCGCCGGACTATAGTTGCTTTACACCGGATTATACTTTCCCTCCTTCTTTGCAACGTTTATGAGCGCTAGCTACTGTGGAAAAAATTTAACTTGTACAAAGATCAAAAGTATAGCTTTTGAATAGTAATGAAATCAATACACAGATATGGAAATGAAAGGTGGGAATCTCGTTGAGCAGACTTGACTTGTTGTCATGTAATGAACAACATGTAATTAAAGCAATAACAGCAAATTTTTTTGACGAGCGCCCCCCATTTTCAAATTTGGATTATAGTGGTAATTGTTTAGGAAAAACTTACCTGCGAAAAGAAATGCTCAAAAATGCGTATTTATATCCATAAAATAAGCGATTTTGTCAATTAAACATTGAGGATCCCAAATTGCTACTTACGGCAGAGAGGGAAAATGCTAAGTTATGTCCGTCATGATGAAATAGTACCACCTTCAAGAAAATGACCTTACTTGACTTGCAAAATTCCCTTCGGTTGTTGCAACCCTAGACATTTTTTGAGCTTAATCCACAGGTTAGTTGTTTACTAGCCCAAGTTAGCAATCACCCGTGTAAAACTCAAAATTTTTGGAAAATTTGGGGGCGCTCTTAAAAAAGAATGTGCTATTTTGCTTTTTTAAACAACATTAACTTTGGATAAATGTCGATAAGATTAGTATGAGGTAGGTATATGGCCTGTGTAAATTGTTGTTGTAAAAAAGGGTTAGCGATGGGAGGTGGTGGACGACTTTCACCATCTGAAATTCCTTGCCCTTAATGTCGACTGCAGACCGTCGGAACACATTTTTCAATGAGCAATGAATTGCACCGCGTGGATGATGTTACGAGATTGGCTTCATTCAATATGAAATACGTGGCTCGTGGAATCTGCACTACAACGGTTTCTTCCAAACCTGATTGACATATGGGTTCGAGTGTATGGTGACCAACACCGCCAATACTTGGCAAGGGTTCATCCCGCGGGTTCGAAGTAGCCATATCACCATGGTGTTCGAGTACGTGGCGTTAAGTTGGCCAACCGTTATTATACGGAATAATATAAAGCGCACCAAAACACGTAAAAATGAGATTTTAATTACGTTACAATAACCCACGTACTCGAACACCAATGGTGAGTCTAACTTCGAAACCGTGGGATGAACCCAATTATTGGCGGTGTGGACACCATACACTTGGGATTCGGGGGAAAGGGGCCGGGAACGTGGGATTCAAGGGTAGAACCTTAAAAGCTACTACTTTTTCATGAGTAACTCAGGCTAAAGAAAAAGACGGGAAAACGCAAAAATTGTTGGTGCTTTTGGTTATGTTTGACCAAAAACAGATAAAGAACATTGCAACGCTGTTATTAAATAGATCCATAATTGAAGCAGCAACTATATTAAATTTGGACACACAATACTATTTATCCAAAGGCACGAAACCAGCTGAACAATTTGATGCTACATTATTGTTCATATTACATTTCAGAGAGGGGCCGCCCTTAATAAGCTAGACGGGTTAAACTAGTCGTTAATAAAGCAGATAATAAATAAAGTAGGTTTGAATATTAATCCAGTAGGGAGACGCACACAGGTTAAGTGGACAGTCCATATCTAGCTAATTTGCATATTCAAATATCATAAATATATATAATACAGAGGTCAAATGCAAACAACCACATATGTAAAAAGTGGGCCCTCAGTGCAAAAACTCGTATTGTCATTTTGGTCACAATGGGTTCTAGTTTGAATTTCAAGGCCAAATAGATAGTAATCCATATGGTATTTTCAGAATCTGGAGGAAATGTAATTATCTAAATATATTTAGAAAGGAAACAAAAACTTTCTGGTGCAAGCATTGCAGCAAATTATTAAGTTTTTGGTGTCTCACGAAAATGGTTGTTTTGATGAAAATGATGTTTTGTCATGTTATTGTTGTTACTACATGTGAGGTTTTGCTCTTCCCGCCCAGGGACGATAGTGTGCATACAAAAAATAGAATAAAAAATATATTACATATTAAACATGCAGAAAAACACACAGTTAACACATTTATATATCGTTACGCAGGGATACACCCTAGCATTCTGCTAGACAGTGCATCATATAGCAATTTTGAACAAACATTCAAAGCACGAAGTACAGGCCAACTGTTATTTTACCAATTACATGACGACGAAAAATGAGAGACTCTCAAAGATTACGATAGGGACGGTACCTCATCCAACGCATACTACATTTATTTACAATTTTAGAGCCAATATTTTTTTGCTCTTTCCACAATTCATAAATTTTTAAATCATTAACCCTAGGTAGTAACTGTTGAAATGTATGTCTTAGCTTTAGTAGATTACCAGGATTGGTCCTTATAGTGGATGAGCCAGACCATCTAAAGCTGCCTATTGGACCACATGGGGGGGGGGGGGGGGGGGCAAAGAGGCATTATACCGGGGCTACCTTATACTAGATTACACGAAAGTTATGAGGGCCTTCGGTAGGGGTGCTTACGCGAGATAGGGGCTCGCAAAAGATTTTATACAGGGGTCAAATTGAAAATGTGGTCATGTTGTTGAATTGCACATACCAAAAATGTTCGTATGATCGCAAAGGATTAAAAAAAATGTATAGTTGTGTATCTCTGACTTACTTATGGCGAGTTGTAAGATGAAAACCGTTATGTAGGTTCAAAGGTTAAATTTAGCTTCTACAGGGGGTCAAATACTAAAAACGCTCAATTTCAGTGGAAATGGTAATCTACATCTTATTGTATTTTAATGTTAATCACAAGTAAAATAAGGTATAGTTGGACAATGTACAATGTATAGTACCAAGTTACACCCAAATTAAACCCAGCCCCTATAGGGGTATAGGGTAGTGACTATGAGGTGCGTAACTTGTTAATTTCACATTGCAGATGGTCCACATGATTCCTTTTTTATATTGTAATAACATTATAACATATGAGACCATTTCCACTGAAATTGTAGCGTTTTTAGTAATTTGACCCCTGTAGAAGCTAAATTAACTTTGACCTACAATACAGTGTTTTCATCTTATAAGTCCTTAAGGGTACGTCAGAGATAGCCAAACTATACATTCTTTTAATCCTTGTGATCATACGAACATTTTGGTATACAATTCAACACATTGGACCACTTTTTCAATTTTGACCCCTGTATATCTTTTGCGAGCCCCTAGCTCGCTTAAGCTACCCCTACAGAATGGCCATCATACTTTTCTTGTATGTCATGGTATGAGGGTAACTCGGTATAAATGCTCTTTGCCCCCCCGGTGGTACCGACCATCAATGCTGGCTCACCCACTATTAATCATTAAGGAAATAAACAAAATTAAAAAAACGACCTAATAAAAGAACCAAACCCTACAACCATAAAGCAATGCCATTCAAAAACAATCCCATCCAATTTACGGAAACTTAAAAGAGCACTTAACATTATTCTGGGGTGTGGAGGTGGGTGTTTTGACCAAGGTTTCCTTCTCATTGGTATCAAAACAAGATATGCTAACAACGCGATAAAAGATGCACGTCTTGACAGTTCAAAAGTCATCATGTGTGGTAATTCTTTCAGAGTGCGTCGATTCTGACGAACTAGTCCCAAAGTGTTTGGCTAGTCACAGGCCCTGGGGGTGCGGATTTTTCAAAAAAGTCTACCTTTTCCCAAAATGTGAACATTTCAAATTAGGTGTTGTAACGACCATCGCCGTATAATGGAAAATGAAGGACGCCCTCTATCGTTTCAATGAGAATGGATGAACTTGAAAAGTTTTCAACGCAAAGGCGACATGCTCAAAGTTTAACCTTTTGCTGGTTTTCACAAATCCCACTTTACATAATTCCCCAAAAGTCGGTTTTATGTAAACTTATAATACGGCTCAATGGGTATTAAAATTTGACATATTTGAACCCCCCCCCCCCCCCCCCCCCCCCGACCCACAATGCCGGCGTTGCAAGGATGTGCGCTAATTATTTAGCAACATATATGTGTAAGTGGCGTTTCTGTTTCTTGGGGTGGAAAGACCTCAGTTTGGCATTTTTTGTTTCTGGGTTCCGGACAATACAGGGAATTGCCCAAAACAACAAAGAACGGTTTTACAGACAAACCAGACCACAGCCCTATTGGTAAGGCATGCTAATTTACCAAGGGCTGAGTTCATAGCCTTGGATGAGCACATGATAACAACATCTGAGGCATGCATGTCCTGTGTATCCTAAATCATACTAAAATACAGGGATATTTGCTCAATACAATGGTGAATGAAAGCTATTGAACTGCACCATGGAATTGTACTTTTATTAGCTCATAGTGTAGTTAAAACTAACTTGCTCATGATATATAAATAGCGCGGTCATGCATGGCATTGTGTTAATTGTATTCCAGAGTCTGCTTGGTGTGAAGAAGGTTATATAACCAACTTAAGTAGCATAATCACATAGGTATTGGGGTATTGTTCTAAAGGGCTGCCTCATGTAGCCTCTTTTGTAGCTTTATTAAGGGCAAAAAGGTCTATCTATAGACTTACAAGCTCCATGACAAGGGCAGCTATGCAACACTTCCTGTGGTCTTCATATAAGTAATAATGTCATTGAAATGGAGGCATGCTCTAAGCTTTGCTTTTCATGAGAGCATGCCCCTGAAGTTTCTCAGACTTTTCTATTTTTTCCTTGAATACAAGTGTTAATTTTTGGGGATACAAAACACATTTGCGGTACATTAGAAACACGTAGTTGTCAAACACCAACTCACAAATTGATGGTGAAATATAACTATTATATTTATAGAGGGCCTCCTTCTCTCCTCCTTTATCCGGGGGGCTGATGTCCCTGTGGCAAAGTGGACCTTTTTGCCCAAATGTTGCCCTTTTTTGACCAAAAAAAAAGCCTAAAAACCCGATTTTTTTCGAGCTCGCTTCGCTCGCACACTCATTGTTGTGGACCTTTTGGAATTTTGAGATTTTGGGTGGGTACAACTCTGCGCCCCCACCCCCCCCGGCTACGGCCCTGGCTAGTCATATCCTCTGCATTTGACATTATATATGTATTAGATAGTAATTAAGTATTAGTGATCCCATAGGATATGTACACCATTGTTACCCTTTATAATTATGTTAATTGTCTGATTCTTCGGTACTCTTTGAAGACTTTGAGACATTTTGAAAAGAATCGGAGCATTCTGAAAGTGTTTTACTCAGGATGGACCTTGAATCTTTATTGCCCTATAACTATTTAAACTATAAAACCATACTTAGGGTAACCTATACCTTTTAATCCTAGGATAGATTCATTACAAGTTTACCTACTTTTATATTTTCATTTCCCCCTGGAATGTGCAAATGCATGTTCCCCACTATACTTCTACACTTTTGAATAATGTTATTCTCTCATCATTTCTTATTATAACAACACCAAAATTTGTTCTGTTTGCAATTATTTTGAGTCAAACCATTATTTTATTTAAATTTCTTGCCCACGCCTATGCCCAATTGGTTTCTCTTTCCAGCTTCGCTCGATAGAAACATTTTACATTTACATGCGTGACCATCCTGTGAAAACACAATCCCTGGAGGCATTTTTATTGGGTAATTAGAAAATCTGGTGGGTCTATTTCATATTTTCCGGAGAAGGCGAGTTACCTATGGGGTAACTCGTTTTAACCTTAACATAAAAACAGGCATTTCTCAAATAATTTTTAATTAAACTTCTCACATTTCAGGACTACTTCCTTAACCAAACATGAAAGTAGCTTACCAACTTTATTAGATCTCGTAATTTATTGGAAAATTTCCAAATTTGCATTTCGATAATAGTTTCTACCGCTTTATATAAAACACAAGTTTCAAACGGATTTTTGATGAGAAAATTATACAACTATTTTGTCTATTTTGATAGGGATTTGATTGTCGTAATCAATCTTTGGAAGATTTGTTTGGTTAATTTGGAATTTTGGTTCAAATGTTTTATGACAAGGTTTGTGATGCCAAGACAGGTTATATAGAGTCAACATCATGACCTCTTTAGTTTGGCTCTGATAATGGCATTCGCTATAATGGAAAGCTCAGCTTCCAATTTGGATGCATTCTAGGGCAGATTATTTTTTTACTCATGTGGCTGGAAATGGCCTCGCCAAACTGCGAAAATCCGGGTCACAATAACTGTCTAGAGATATGTTTCTCTTGCTTTTTGGTAGTTTTAGGCGTCCTTTGGCATACCATATTGGGATATTTGATGTAAAAAGGTTTTCTGCGATCCCGTTTGTCTAAAGGGGCTCTGAAAACCACTTTGCCATTTTTAACGAAAAAAAAAAAAAAAACTCTGGTCATTGAAGGGATACATCAACACTACCACATAACAGCCAAAATGTAAAATCGGTAAAATGGCGGTCCAAAACCGACTTTTATGTCGCGCAACAAATTCCTCCCTCCCCCATTAGAAAAATCCTTTCTCAGGACCTTTTCCCACAAATTTGGGCTCATAATAGTGGACATAAATACAATTCCATTCCTGAAATAAAAAATAAACAAAGCTACTTCAGTACAATTTAAGGGCAACACAAAATTTTGAATAGCGCCACCATATGCTTTTTAATGCTAAACGCCATGGGGGCCGATTTTGAAATTTTTTTCCACAAATAGCGCGACTGATATTAGGACAATAACATAAAATCTCTGGACTCCCCCTATGCACTTAAGTGTTATATGCCTTACTGGTAATCTTGGAAGTGATTAACTCCAACTACCACAGAACATATATTTAGCCTACTCGTGAAGGATTACTACCTTTACTGACGGACTTACAGTCATATTGGTGCCATCTAGATAGGATCCATCTCAGATATCAATTAATTTGATTATGTTTTCTGAATTTTTAAACAGCTCTTAATGATTTTCTGAAACTTTATATGTATTACTGTATATGTATAATCTTGGCTATATAGTAATGAATTTCGCCATTTTGGCCATCTAGAATGGTTTATTTATATGATTGATTATCATCAAATATTGAAGCTATTCATATGTGTCTCAATTACATATGGGGATCGCTGAAGCATTTGGTATCTCCCAAACGGCCCCTTAAACGCTTCAAACCCATAAATCACGAGCGGACCCTGCCTGGGTTACCAAAATACCGTTTCCCTCACTTTGTTGGTGATTGTCAAATTATCCTCTAGGGACGTTAGGGATATCCCCCCTAAGGCGAGTTGTACTAAGAATAACTTATATATTATACGCTATAAAATACCTATTGGCAAGAGTTCCCATATGTACCCCCTTCAAAGTTTTTCTACATTAACAATTTTCTTTTTTTATTTTGGGCCTTAGGGTTAGGGTATTGTTAGTTTTAGGCCATAAATAGAAATATTTAAACCATTTTGTCTGACCTGCGCTATTTGTAATTCGCGCTAGTGTATATGGGATATTATTTTGGTTATGCGATACGGACGGTACACTAGCATCATACACCTTCACGCGTGACGCTTTCATAGTGTGTATTTGCTTTGGCATGTATGACGCAAATGTGCCGGCAGTATCGCATAACACGTTTTTATACACTACGGAATTTTAAATACAGGTTGATTCCAAAAAAAACTTGACCCGGATTGTTTTTCCGGCATTTTGAGTTTTTAAATTGTATATATCCCGTGTGTGATCTCATCGGAAAAGCCTATTTTCATATATCTTTAATTTGCTGCAAAGTGATTCCAATCGGTGAAGTATAGCCGGCACATTCTTTTGAATCAAGTAGTTGGGGTTTTCACACTATCCACGGATTCCCATTGGAAGGCACGGCGCCCACACTATAAAGCGAATGTGATTCCGTGCCAGTGCGAAAACCGCATGGCTTCATTCAAACGCCTGTACCGCGGTCATACATAACCGATGTAATGATCTTGCAGTAAATTAAAGGGAATGACTACGCTTCAGATGATATCACATATGTTTAGATATATGTTACTTTGAATTCAAATGGCGGACACAATCAGGGTCCTTTTTTATTCTCACCCCTGTAGCACGTGGTCAAACTAGGTGGTTTTTCATTCATTACATGGTAAAATTTATTCCGTTTTTTCGATGAAACACTCGAAATGTGGTCAATACTTATTTTATCAATTAATTGCATAATTTATTCGTTGTACGGTTTCTCCTTTAAATCCCTAAATGCCATTTTGCCACTTCAAAAATCACGGAGCGGACCGTGTATAAAAGTCAACAAATCTCAAGATTTAATTGTTTTAAATTTTTAATTACTAACATATCTGTTTTTCCCCTTTCCCGTTGATGCCCAATGTAAGGGGGGGGGGGTGTCCAAGGCACCCAACCTAATTATACTAAGTGTATCAGGAGAAGTTATTCATAAATCAGACAAATGGCAAAAAAATCCTTAAAAACATTCATTGCGTAACAGAGAAATTGGGAAAAATGGATTCCTCCTAGGGCACTTAAGTGTTAAAATTAAAAAAAAAAAAAACAATTGTTGGCATATTATTTTCGGAGAGACACCTGCAATATTCCAATGTTGAGAACGAGGATGAGATATTAACATATTTGAGATGTTTTCAGATACATACATTTGTGGCATACTGCTCGAAATATAAACAATAACAATCGCTGATTTTACCAATAATTATGAAAAGGATTTCAATGTGACTCCTTTTTTGATAACGATAACATATTAATGACTTAATACATCATCATCATCATCATCATCATTTATTTATTATTTCCATCAAAATTACAATACAAAATAGAAATCAATATCAAAAATACAAACAATGATGGCGGAGATACAACAAAAGGCAAAGCCTGAAAAGCATTGCACTACCTTATAAAAACAAACGGGCAAAAAAACACGTTAAAAACTACAAAAAACAAATACCCATCCACACACAAACACACACACACACAAGAATAATGTCTCAAAATGCAAGATTACAAAAATACTAAATACATGTTGATTTGGACAAGGCTTGGTGTCCAGGTTGGTGGCGCTATGCCTCAACATTGTCTATGGGCTCAGACGATAGCGGCCAAGACTCTTTCAATATAGCAACTCATCAAAACGAACCAAACATCACTTTGACATTGACAGATGTATTCTGCAGCTCCTCGACAGTATATGTCAAACGCAGAGGTAATGTGAGTGCGCTAGACGTTAGTTAGATGCTGGAGGGTTGGTTTCTTAGATACTTGGTTGTTTCTTCTTTAAATGCTTCAGTTGTAGTGATATTGACGAGGGTTTCAGGTAGACAGTTCCATTCGGGTTCATTGTACATCAAGCCCGTGCTCAAGTTCACATTGGTGTGTTAACACCAAGTGGGTCTATGTCTTGTAATAGTTGGGACGAGGAACTTTACCAATGATGTGCAGTGAGACGTACTCAACAAAATAAAACAGAATCAAACAAAAGGAAAAGGGCTAGACGTGTCATTCAAAGTATTGTTCAGGCTTCAAGCTTGTATTCGCAGACGTAATTTATGATTAGATCGCACCGTTGGTCATTCAGCACTCCAGTAGTAGCATCTGCAATTATTACACAATTCTGTGAGACCATGTTGTCTGGTTCGCCGACTCTCCAATCTGGAAGAACAACAGTTAAAGGTGGACCTTTATTGCTCTGTACAAGATATTTAATACTTCGGTAATTAAAGGCACGATTTACTAAGGAGGCTGCGCGTTGATGTGATTTGTGAATAACAGAAATATATTAGAGTAGGAGCAGGATATCATAGGGGCCTTATTTAAGGAATTCGTTTACCTCCCACTACAGAGAAAAGGTTTGACACCTTTGTCGTTAGTATGGACCCTCTATATCAATGCTAGGTAGGTAGTACTCTCAAATTGTGGTATCACTTTTTCAATAGGGGCCAATTTAAGTTTACACAGGGGTCAAACTTTTAAAATGCCCCAATCACGTTGAAATGTATGCCATATTGTCCATCTAATCATAAGGATTCCAAAAAATGTATAGTTTGTACCACCTACGACCATTGGTTTTGGAGTTATAGGGTCAAAATGGCTAAAATGGTAAAAAAGGTCAATCTCAATTTGTACAGGCAGTGGAGGGGCCTATGTTCTCCAGAGAGTGATTTTATGAAGTTCATGTTAATTGTTGGCCAACCACTATAAATGTATTCTACTGGTCTGACTATTCAGAAAAACGATGTTGCCATTTTTCCGTTCACTTTAAGTGACCTTGCCACGAGGTCAAAGGTCAAAGCGGTCATACATCGTCCAAAGTATATCGACCTTGGTACCAAAATGTGGCAATTTTCAAAAGGAATATTGTATGTGCTATTTCGTTTGTTACTTGCGCTTTTGTTTTCTTGTTATATGCAAATAAGCTAATTAGAGTAAATAATATGCATAAATTTGACGTTATTCAGACCCCAGTCCTGTGCAAAGCAAGAGTTAGGCCTCGTGTTTTTGCACAATGTATAGTGAACCTTACACAACCCCCATTAGACCTTGATATAAAAGCCCATGGCTATAAACCAAGTTGTTTTATGAAAATGTGCAAGAGAAAATGGTTCATGTAGTCTACCAAATCCATAGAATGAATCGTTGTTATAACCGTGAAACAAACAACCACGATTCGCATAGGCCTACTAGTTATCTTTTCAGTCTCAGTCACATGTATGATGTTTTAATTATTCTTCCATACAGAGACCCTGAATCTAGTTGAGTCCAAAGAAAGATCAAATTAGAGTCAAAGTTTAGGTAACTTTCACTGGAATAACTAGGACCTGACGATTCTTCTGGATGTCTTTATAAAGCTTTTAAGCATGTTGGAGTAGACAACAGTACCAAGCTTGGCATGCACCACTGTCGCATTTGCCTTATCGGGCTGCCTCGGGGTGGGGTACCATATACAGGATTTATTTAGGGGCAGTCCCATCTTGGCGGTGACGCGCATGTAAGGCTGTTTAATAAGACCCTGGTTAAGACCCCTATTTTCAGCATCGCTGTCACCCCAAAACACCCCATTAATTTTGAAAATGTCACCCAAAGCCCCTATTTTGGGTCAATCTTGGCAAAATTTTTTAAAAGACCCCATTTTGGGGAAAAAATTTGCCCAAATTTTTCCCGGTTTATTTTGGGCCTTTTTGCTGCTATAACCCATGTTTTTTAGTTCTTCTGTCACGTGAATCCCCTGGGTTTCAATACAAGCCTTACAACCATATCCATGTCATATGTGATTCCCCTCCCCCATGGTTTTGAACATCTCATCACTAAAACGGGACTTTTCTTGTCAAATTCTCTACACTTTGGGACTCATTTATGGACCAAAATCAAAAAAAAGTGGACCTTTCCCCCCCTTTTGGGAAGTGGGTGGGTGTGTGTGTGTGGATGTGTGTTGTGTGTGTGCGTGGGAGGGGGGGGGGGGGGGGGGCGGGGGGGGGGTGGGTTGCGATTGCGACCTGCTGACTGATCTCAGGATATTGTCCACTTCTATACTGCCCTCTGGAATTGATACAAAATTAACAAAAACAAAATTGGTTTCTCCATCTTAGTTCTTTTGCATCAAAAGACTGTCTTGTCGTTAAAGACATCTCCAGACTTAAATGCAACAGTTGTACATTCTGGAACATAAAATAGAACCATTTCACGCATATAGTGGGTGGCTAGATACTTCGAGAGCATGCATTACGCCATATAGGTATTGAATGAACCAATCAATCTTTTTCTTCACCCTGTCATATAAAAATTGTTGTTTTACAGTCCTGGCTGACAGGTAAAACACTGTTTTTTAACAATATTTTTAACAGTGCAAGAGGTCCGGGATAGAATTTCCCAGGATAATGTAATGATAATGTGGTGATGAACCATTATAACACATGATAATTGTAGAATCGATGAAGGGACCTCTAAGCAAGTGGATGTTTGTCCTCCAGTATGGAATGCCAAAGTGGTTATATTATCTTGACTGGTTTATTGCATACACTCTATACACTAAGACCAGGGAAATAACGATCAATGTTTAATGAAAACAGGTTTTGTCAAAGAAAAAAGCTAAATGAGATAACAGTGTTGTGTAGAACACTTAAAGGCACTATCGGTGGTCCACCCAAAAGAGTAAAAATATTTGAAGTTAACAGGCGTAGGTTAAAAGTGAAAGTCTGTAGACATTGAATAAGTTGTTTTTTCCAAATGCAGATGACAAAGAAAGGAAAGAAACGGCAGTGTTCAAAGATACAAATCATGTTGTAGGAAATGCCCGTACGGACAGTAATGACAAAAATATCTGATTTTATCTTTTTAGGCTGCTTTTAGCCCTATAACTTGCAGGGTATGTTAGAATCGTTATACTTGTAACGACATGCAAACATCTATTTTTTGATTTGAATTTCTGATTTGGCAAATCACTGACAATGCTTTGAACATATTGGTGGAACAATAATATAACATCTATGAATCTTAGCTAAGTGACAGCAGTGACAATGTTTCCATGTTCTGGCACATGTTTTTTTTAAGGAGAAAATCACAATTTTGTCTGGAACATTTTTACTAACTGTGAAACACAATTCAATTTATTTAAACATGGGCGCCGGACATTAATAGCCGCTACGATGGGGGTTGGGTAGGGATGACTCTAACTTGATCTTGCTTTAGACTATAGACTATTTAGAGTCTGTGGTTGAAAAGGATAAAGCGTCATACAAGAAGAAATCATAATTTTGTCTTGAACATTTTTACAAACTGTGTAACACAATTTGGTTTACCTACAAATGGGCATTAATAGCTCTATGATGGGGGTTGGGTATATGACGACTCTAACATGTCTAACGTGATCTTCCTTTAGACGAGATATTCAGGGTCTCTGGATGGAAAGATAATTAAATTGCATCATGTGTGTGACGAGACTTAACTAGTATCCATACCTTTGTCTTGAGTGCGATCGTGTGGTTTATTTCCGCACAATAACAACAATTCCTTCCTGGATTTGTAAGGCGCCGTAGGTACCATAGGGACAAAGGGTGGCCAAAGTCCACGGGCCCCGAGAGGTTAGGGGCCCCAAGAGATTGAAGAAAAAGGAGATAGGGGGAGGGAGAACCAAAAACAAATTAAGATTTACAAAATTGAAAAACAGGGCTAATGCTACCTCAACTGTATTTATTAATTCAGGGGCCCCTTCTAGAATGCATTCTACTAGTAAGCAAGAGGCCCTGTCTTAATGTCAATGTAAGCAAGTTCTGCATTTGATACCGATATGCAAGAGGCCCTATCTTAATATCAATGTAGGCAGGTCTGCATTTAAAAATAAATATGAGCCCCTTACCAGGGCCTATAATAAATCATAATGTCATTGCATTCAGTGACCCTTGTTAAGGGCTCAGCAGTGTAGCAGTTAATCTTATTTGAAATTTGAGGAATCCCTTCTGAGCCGATTGACCCAACGGGAAATTCAGGACCAGCTGTTACTCATTAATGTCTATAGCACTAGTTTTCTAGAATAAATGAGGAATGGGGCCCCGAAAGTTCTAGAGATAAATGCGAGTTTGGAGAAAAACGGCCTAGGAAGGGGCCTGAAGACATAAGTGTGGATTCAGTGACCATTGTTATGGCCCAGATCACTTGCTGTTGTTTCTACTGGAAATTTTGGAACAATTACTGCGTAGGCCTATTATATTGACACAATATGGCAGTTCAGCCCTGAATTGAGATTCATTAACGTCATAACATTAGTTTCGGGAAATTGGGAATTGGGCCCCGGAAATTAAAGGGCCCTAAAGAGATGGAACCGTAAAGCAGTGGCGTAATCAGAGGGGGGCCCTGTGGGGAATCTGCCACGAAAAATAAGTGAATTGTCGGGCACACGCGGCACAGTGAAAACACAACAGTAGCCTATACAATACTAACAAATTTTACTATATGATTGCCCCTGAAATGTATGTGCCCCCCTTTGCCCCCCTGAAAAAAAAAACAGTTCCATATTGTACTCCATATAAACTTCTACAGGAAAAAAAAACTATGTTTGATTTATGGACTTACACTTACAAATACCCTAAACCTAGGCCAAAAATGACAAAAAAAAAAAAATATTTGTAGAAGTTTGAAGTGGTACATGCGAACCTTGCCGGTGGAGAGAAAGAAGAGAGAGAGAGAGAGATCTACACATGTTTCATAAAAATTAGAAAATCTCAAGATTTTCGAGGTCGGGATCTCAAAAGTATTATGTAAGGATCTTGTCATTCATTGGGCTTGTTGACTGTCATCAAATTTTCGATGGTTGGAGTTTTACCTATAGGGGCCCCAATGGTTGTTTGTCCACGGGCCCCGAATATGTCATTTCTTTGGAACGTTGCCCTTTGACTGGCCTAAACCCAAAAAAGTCAATGTTCAATGCAAGCCTGAACCATTCCATTAGACCTTTCCCTTCCCAACCCCCCCCCGCATCATCTCAAGGGTTGGGGTGTGTGCAAGGCTGTAACGATAACCATGAACAACATTGTTGCGGATTGAGAAGAAAACGGGGGAAATTTTTCAAAAACCTACCACAAAGTGTTCCAACAATTTTTTTTCCAAGAATGAGACAATAATAACAAAAACATACAAAATAATACAATATGCATATTTACAAACATCGTTTTTTAGACATCAAATTACCCTTTTAATATAATACGCTAATATAACACATCCGGTCCTTTACCAAACATTGGTGGGATCAAGGTTACGCGACCATCCATAATATACCTTTTCTCCATTTCACATCGTGCATTATTCCATGGGAATTCTTCAGGGCAAAAAAATCTCGTCCTCCCATCCGAGTTCGAAAATGATAAAGTAAAACATACTTTCAGCGAACACGATTGATTTATTGTGTCGCCAAAATCCGGGTGTAGAAGTAATTATAGTCCGCCGTACTCATAGTCCGGCTACAAAGGTAAAGAATAGGGCACTCGATTCAGTTGACTCTTCACGCAACATTAATTTCAAACTTTACTCCGTTATCGTCTATGGAGCCCGGACTATGGCTCCCGGCGGACTACATCTGTTTTCTCACCGGAAGTGCATCCTGAAATAGTACACCATGGGGAACAATGGAAAAGGTCTACGTTTTGTGTGGAACAGGCATTCTCTTCTGAATTGATCATCTAGCTCCAAATGGCCTTTGATCTCACCCTCGAAACATCTGTTCATAGTCTTTCTCCCAAACAAAGATATTCTACTTACTCCAGTACCCACTGCTTTGTTCATACGTAGAATCGTAGTACGAAGATGAACCAAGGCAAGTATATCGACCTTCTTCGATGATATCATTGCATCCTATCCATATTCTTTGGCTTATTTTGCTTAGGATAAAGGCACACTCTTCTTTACTTTCTGGAACCAGTAATCGGGACACCGGATATTGTGTAACACAACTCTTATTTGCATTATCCCATGACTTGGTTTCATTAGGAAATAAGTAACAAGTGCCGTTGAATGTAAGCCATGACGATGCGCATGACGTAGCTGCTGGATTGGAAATAATAACCGTACTTTAAATTTTGGGATAAAACGTTCATTGATAACATTCATGATTACAAAGCACATCGTACTCACGCACTTATTGTTTTAACGGAACCTTAAAGCCACAATCATTCTTTTTTTCAAATTCAAAACGCTTATTGTCCACAGAGCTAAGAAATATGCATTTTCACACCCGGATTGCAACTGAGCATCTGTCACATGCAGGACCACAAGGTCAATTTATTTTGCTATCAAATCAAATCATTTGCATACATGCAGAAATGAACCTGAATTGATAAATATTTAACTGGTCTGACAAATATGTAGCTTATAGCCTTTTAAGGTTACCATACATATCCGTATCCAGACCTCATTGGATGGCTAGGAAGAATTTCCTGGAAGAGCACCAAACGCAGGTATCAATTGCCATCGACCGTACAATTGGCCAGGCCAGTTCTTCCTAACCTCCACACTTTGTCTAAATTCCTAATGGCTTGACATATAAATATAAACATCAGAATATTACAAAATGTCAAGGCATTTTCCGCCAAAGAAATTTTTGGCACAAAAATTTACACAACCCCCCTTTTTAAAAAAAAAAAAAAACTTTAATACCAGAAACCCAACACTAGCCGCGTTGAAAGCAGAAATTCCACAGGGAATTTGAAAAACGAGGCTCTTAACAAAAGCACCCCGATTAACGTCATGCCAAAATCATCCAAAACAGCACCAACCAAGACGACATCAAATGGGGGTTGAAAAACATGGGAGTTCTTGAATATGTGTGCGTTATCCAATC
>JAMKCH010001758.1:0-59116 GCA_023653785.1 Ophioderma brevispina
AAGTTGCAAAGCTTTTCGTTTGCAACATTGCGAGAAGCACGGGTTCCGTTGCTTACGGACGAGCGACATCGGTACCACCCCCGTAACGGTGGCACGATTCATGTCTTCAAAGGAGGGGTATACCGGTTCACAATCCCACGTGACTTTTATACACTCCAAAAATGTTGAGTAAAAAGTCACAACCCTTTTTGTTGATTAAGACTTAGTATCAAAGTGAGTAACTTTACACAAAGCTGAGTAATATTTTTACCCAACAAGACTAAGGTTACACCAACAATGCGCGAGGTTTACTCAACTTTGAACCTAAGAGTTTACTCAACATTACGAGCTGTGTCCTTTTTACTCAACGTTTAGTAAAATAATTTTTTAACGTGTAAACTCAGGAAGTGAAGGCATCGTCATTCCATAGAATTTTACCTTCTTCCCTCACCACGCGACCATTCGACTTCCGACTTTTTTGAGACAGACATTACTGAGTAATACCGGACCCTGACGTGGTCCATGACTACTTACAGAGATGCCCACAGTGACGAGATACATACGAGATAATTGCACATAATTTTCAGATAAAGTGATATGTTGACGACAGAATTGACCACATAATTTTCAGATGACCGTGGGATACTTGATCACATAACTAGATATTTTTGAGATGACGAGAGTACTTGACGACATAATTGACCACCTAATTTTGAGATGACGAGATATTTGACCACTAATTGACCACATAATTTCCAAATGTTCAAAAATAAAAAAAATCCCCCCAAAACAAAAAAATAACGAGATAGTTTTCAGATGACGATATACTGTGACGACATAATTGACACAATAATTTCGAGATTACGAGATATTTTACCACTAATTTACCACTAATTTCCAATTTCCAGATGAACGTAATACTGATCACATAACGAGTATATTTTTCAGATGACGAATATACTGTGACGACATAATTGACTCACATATTTTGAGAAAACGAAATATTTCCACCACAGTACATTGACCACATACTTTTCAGATGACGTGATCCTTGATCACATAACGAGATATTTTGTAGATAACGAGATACTTGACAACAATAATTGACGAGATAATTTCGAGATACGAGATATTTGACCACATAATTGACCACATAATTTTCAGATGAGGTAATACTTGATCACATAAGAGATAGTTGAGGATGACGAAGAGATACTTGCGAACTTAAGTGACCACTAATTTCGAGATGACGAGAATTAACCACATAGAATTAACCACAAAATTTCAACTGATGTGATCTGACCACATTAACGAGATATTTTAGATGACGAGATACTTGGATGACGACATAAATGACCACAAATTCGAGATGACGGAGATATTTGACCAACATATTGAACCACATAATTTTCAGATGGAGGTGATACATTGATCACTAACGAGATATTTTTGACGATGACGAGATACTTGACGCCATAATTGACCACATAATCTCGAGATGACGAGATATTGGACCACATATTTGCCACCATTAATTTCAGGATGACGTGATAAGTGGATCACCTAACGAGATATTCTTTTCAGAAGACGAGATAATTGACGACATAATTGACCACGTAATTTAGAAATGACGAGATATTTTAACCACATAATTGACCACAAAATTGTCAGATGATGTGATACTCGATCACATAACGAGATATTTTGAGAGGACGAGATTACTTGACGACAAAATTGACCACATAATTTAGAGACGATGACGATGATATTTAACACCATAATGACCACAAAATTTTCAGAGGATGTGATACTTGATCACATATAGAACGTTTTAAGTGCATCAGATGGCAAAATATTTTATCTTAACAAGTCGAACATAAGTATAAAACATTATGTTGACATAGGCGTCAACTTTTTCTCACCTTCTTACTTAACACTTGATTAGTCGCAAAGGGAGATAAGGCTTTCTTGTCAAGTCGCCTTCACAAAAAGTAGATTATCTTGGCGATACGAGATTTTTTGCCAAGTGGACTTTCACCAACGTTAGATGTTGTCTTGGCGAGATAGAGTTATCTTGTCAAGTGGGACTTACAAAAGGTTAGAGTCATTTTGGGCGATATGGATTTCTTGGCAAGTGACTTCACAAAACGGTAGATGATGTTCATGCGGTCAGATAGATTATAGGGCCAAGTTGACTTCACCAAAAGTAGATGTCGTCTTGGCGAGATAGATTTATCTTGTCAAGGCGACTTCACAAAAAGTATAGGACGGTAACTGGTATGCATAGATTATCCTGGCCAATGTTGCACTTACAAAAAGCAGATTGTGCGCCATGGCGAGATAGATTATCTGGCCACGTTTACTTCACAAAGTAGATGTCGTATTGGCGAGATAGATTATCTTACCAAGTTGATTCACAAAAGGTGGTAGTGATTGTCTCTCTTGGCGAGGATAGAATTATCCTTTCCAAGTGATCACAAAAGCAAATGGTGTCTTGGCGAGATGAGTTTAGAGTTCTTGCCAAGTGACTTCACAAAAGTAGATGTCGTCATGGGCCCGAGATAGATTATCTGCCAAGTTGACTTACAAAAAGTAGACTGTCATATTGGCGAGATAGAGTTTTTTGCCAAGTTGACTTCACAAAAAGTAGATGTCGTAATGGCGAGATAGATTAATAACGGCCAAGTTGCACCTTAAAACAAAAAGTAGACGTCATCTTGGCGAGATAGAGTTTCTTGTCAAGTCGGCCATTCGCAAACAGAGATGACGTCATGGAGATACAATTATTTTGCACAAGTTGACGTCATCAAATTAGATGCATTTTGGCCGAGTGGATTATCTTGCCAAGTAGACTTCACAAAAACATCGCACAAGTGCGGGCGGAGAGGAGTGAGCACGGTAAAGTTAGAAGGATATTGGATGTGGATATTCGGCTAGACGATCATTCACCTACCGGATATTCGCGTTGTTTTTTTCAAATATTCCCCCCCCCAGCAAAAAAAGTACCTACGATTTTTGTTTTATTTCGGCTTCAAATTCCCCAGCCCCATCACTCTTCCCCACAATGGAAATAGAAACACTGTCACCACAGCTGAAGGGAGGCGTAATTAGGTTTGCGCTCAGTCATTTTCTTCTATGCCAATAATTGAGGCGTTACTCCCCCTCCCAGAAAAAAATACTAAGCATACGATTTTTTAATTTAATGTGGTTAAAATTCCCCAAGCACCCACATCTTCCCACAAAGAAAATAGAAACACTTACCACAGCTTAAGGGAGATACATTAGGTTTGGAATCAGTCATTTCTTTAAATAACATAATCTTAAGGATACTCACCTACCCCCCCCAACCCCCCCCCGAAAAAAAATAAATATGTATATTCCAATTGATGGTAGGAGTAGCGTAGAGTTATGGGCGGAGTTTGGACTAAGTCCGTTACTCAAAATAGGGGACAGAAATACCTAACAAATCTTCGATTTCTTCCTAGCTCGCATTACAAAAGATATCGGAATGAAAGAAACTGGCCAACTGAAGATAAAGTTACGTTGTTCGTCCAGCAATACTTTGTTATTTATACTAGGTGATGCATATGTGTGTCTACCACAGAACACGAATTGGATTTAAACATTGCTTACAACAACATATCATTAAATTTAGAAGGCTTTTCAAGTTCACTGTGTTGCTACAATACAGAACTTTTATCTTCACTATTTATAAAATCAACTTTCACCTACTTTCAGTTCACTGAAACGATTCCTGGATTTAGTTTGCGCTTTCTTTGATCATTCTAGGCTTTATGCTTTGACTATTGATTGGGAGTGTGAATGGCCCAACCGCGCAGGGTTGGCTATCATGGATATAGTGCACATCATACCACACATACACGGACTAAAGTTGTTATATACTAATACCCTCAATTCATACTCCACCTCAAACAAATAGAAGCATTCACAATCACTGGACTCATATAGTACCGTGGTCCAAACAAAACCGCAACACTTGGTGACAAGCGCCATAAGTTTTCAACAAAAGCACGTGACTACTTTCTTTGTTGAAGGTAAAGATGGGAGGTTAGCTAATGCCACTGAAAAGTTCATAACGGCAGAGTCAATAGTTTTTAAAATATGACCCCCAAACAATCAAGTAACCCGCACACCCATTTTTACAAAAATGAGGCAGCTGTTAACCACAAGACTGACAATGAATAACAGAATGGCAAATTAAAAATTGATTGCAATCACAATTTATTTGCCCAAATTCTTTGCAGAAACAACTTTCTAACGGGTCAAATGACTGCTTTACATACTCATTACTAACTTATTGGTTGAGAAAATATGTTTCAAGACGGATATAAAACATGACTAAGTCATAGAACAAACTCCACATAAATGATAAATGAGTGGGGCTGCACTTGCTTGTTACTGAAACAGGTAACATAAATGCGTTGGGCTTGTGCCAATTGCTGTTACTGAAAAAATGTTGTTACATTCTCACTTTATTGAAAGTAAAACATATGTCAATATCAGTATAGTCATTCTTCATTCAAATTTTGGGTTTTTAAAATAAATCTTTGTGGCTTCGTAGTCTCAAAATTAGGAATGATGAGATCTAATCCCAATGTGTCTCTATTGGACAATACGAACGAAGTTTGTTGATCATTAAATTCCTAATTCGATCTTTGTTTGTGTGTTTAAAATGCATGTTTTTAGCTGTTATTACCAATGGAAAAACATTCATGTTATTATCTGTTGCAGCAGCTGTCTTAAAAAAAGGATAATGGTGGTTGGGCTAGAGATCTTATTGGTGGTTCTGGGCGCAAAATGTACAGTGCCGTATTTGTACGTAATAGCGCACTCAATTTAGTTAAATGGTCCTGCAGGTTACTTGACCTTTCTGGGGTATAAACTTAAAAATATTGCATCTACCTGTATGAACTTTTCAGGGATCTTAGCTAACAGTCCCATCTTACCTTACAACAAAGAATAAGTAGTCACGTGCTTTTGTTCAAAACTTATGGGCCTGCCACCAAGTGTTGCGTTTTTTTGGGACACACGGTATAACCATTCGATTTTTTTTATTTTGGCTTCAAATATTCACCAGCACCACATTCTTCTCACAAAGGAAATAGAAACACTTCACCACAGCCTAAGGGGGACAATTAGGTTTGGAATCAGTCGATTTCTTCATATACCCATAATTTAAGGGACTCCCCCCCCCCCCCCACCGAAAAAAAAAATAACCATACGATTTTTTTTGGCTTCAAATATTCCCTAGCACCAATAACTCTTTGCCCCCACTGATATCTACCAATACCAACAAAAAAATAGAAACCACTTTACCCAACGCTTAAAGGGGGGTAGGGTAATACGGGGGGGTCCGGTAAGTTACGTAATTCCTTGTTTATAAAAATTGAAAAAAAAAAAAGTTAGCGTAATTTGACACGTCAGTGTTTGAAAATTCTCAAGACTGGAAAAATACCGAAAGGCATTGTGGGAAAAAGGACTCCCGTTGAGCGATTGCGTGTTAACTTTTCCGTTGTTACCAGACTACCCGACAAAAACGTTCAATTTTCTCGCTAGGTTCTATAGGTTCATACCCAATTACGATACATTTTCAAAACAAAACATAGTAACCGGACCCTCTGATGCAAAAAACCTCCATAGAACCCCTTCGTTTTCCGGAGATATTTGAGATTTAGTTTCATTTACACACATTCGCTTATGACGGACTGATAACGTTAATCTCTCGCGCAGTACCAATTTAGATAATATCTTTCGCAGTCTGTGACACAGACTAAGCCGTGGTTAATACTTACCGGACCGCCGTAGGGGGATAATTAGGTTCGGAATCAGTCATTTTCTTCATATAACATAATTTAAGGACTTACTCCAACCAGAAAAAAAAATAACCATACGATTTTTTTTTTAAATTTTGGGTTTAAATAATCCCGAGCACCCACACTCTTCCCACAAAGAAAATAGAAACACTTCACCACAGCTTAATGGAGATAATTAGGTTTGTAACCAGTCATTTTCTTCATATGACATAATTTAAGGATTTACTCCCCCCCCCCCCCCGAAAAAAAAAAACCAACCATACGGGGTTTTTTTGGCTTCAAATATTCCCCAGCACCCACACTCTTCCCACAAGAAAATAGAAAACCCCCCCAAAAAACTAACCATACGATATTTTTTGCTTTCTTCAAATATTCCTACACCAACACTCTTCCTACAAAGAAACGAGAAACCTTCATCACAGCTTAAGAGGGTATTAAGTTCCGGATCAGTCATTTTCTCATATCACCTAATTTAGGACTTACGTCCAACAGAAAAAAATTAACCGTACGATGTTTTTATTTTGGCTTTCAATATTTCCACCCCCACCTCTTTCCCACCAAAGAAATATAAACACTCATGTTTTCAAGTCAGTCAGGTTTCTCATGTTTCTCTCTTTTGAGGGGCCCTACTGAACCTTGTAACCAGTACTATCTGTTCCAGGGCCTGTGTCCGGCGGCTAAAAACCGTCACCCCCCCCATCAGTTTACTACGAAAGCTTGTGAGGAGGGTGCTGGTTACCCTGGTAGAGCGAAAAATAATAATCTGTCTACAAGAACGCCGGCTCGGGAGAGCCAACGGCGGTCAACCAGCAATGTGTGCATGCTGCCTTACATGGTTTGGGGAAGCCCAAAGGTTAGGTCCACCGCCGAAAACGGTGGGCTGACGTCCGAATGGGCATCCGGTCAATATTTTTTGTTTCCATAAATCCTCATGGCGTAACAATCAAACAAAAAAGGCACCAACCAACCCGAAGGTTTGGGTGGGCGGCACCTGCCTGCTCAAAAAAGGAAGGTGCGAGGAGTCACCTTGAGTCGCGCAGGTGCCGCCTGCCTAATGAGGGTATTAAGTCCGATAGGCGGCTCCGTGTGAGGGTTGGTTGTTGGAACCTGGGGAGTTTTGAAGGGGAAAGGGGGTAGAGGTAAGTGAAGAATTGAGGAAGAGGAAGGTGGACGTGTGTGTGTGCAGGCGGTAAGGTGTAGAGGGGAGGGGACTAGGATGTTGGGGGGAGAGGGAAGAAGTACCAGTTGTTGGGTGGTCATGAAATATGAAGGATTGGGGTGTGGTAGTCTTGTGAAAGCTGAATTGTGTGAGAAGGAAGTGGAGGTGAGAAGTGGAGAGCGTTGGTGATAACAGTCATAAGGTTGTCGAGGAAGGGTAGTGAGGTTGATATGTGCCTATGCGCCACTGAGTGAAGGAAGCGTGAAGAAAAGCAACAGTTTTTATGATGAGTTGCAGATGAATGGTATTTGCAAAGTATCGGTGAACGTCTTATGTGTTGGTGATTCACTGGGCATTGCAGGTAAAAGGATCGAAGGTTTGAAGGTGTGTTTCAGGAGGAAAATGGGTTTGGGGAGATGAATCTGGAAGGAGATGTTTTTTGGAGTTTTGTGATGAAAAAGAGGTATGTTTGCAAATACTTGGTTCTAGAAAGAGGACGAAAGGACATTGAAATTAGCTCAGTGTGGAATGAGATCAGAGATTGATTTTTGTAGTGGGCAAGAGGAGAAAAACTTCTGAATAATGTTAAGGGTGATCCCAGGAGAATTGAAACAAAGGTTGGTGGTTGTAGATGTGGATAAGAGGAGGTGAAAAAGGTGGTGATGACGGGGTAGTTCCCCAGGGGTAACTGTGTATTCTGCTCAGGTAAACACCGCGCGTTACACAAAACCTGATACCTACAGACCATTTACTCCAACTTGCAAGATCACCTGACTTTGTGCACATGTAAATGTTGTACAGAGAAGATGAGAAAGAAGAGGTGGGTTCGACTTCTACTTCAAAAGATAACCTTTTCAATACCGCCTATCATCTCACTCGGTTAAATCTAATCGATATGGACCAAAGACTTACGCTACTTTTCAGAGAAACATTACCTACACCTGTCATTAAATCCCGAAACATTCCAATTTGTATTTTGGCACTTTGGAACAACTTCTGACAACAAAATGTTGTTAAGATGTATTGAAATTGCATGTTCTAATCATTCCGATCTATCATATTTCACAGGAAATAACCGGATATTTGTAAATTAGGATAAAATAAACAAGCTTTTATGACCCCCAAAAACCTTGAATCAATGTTAGCTTACCGAAAAGGGTCGATTTTTTGCTATTCCTTTCGTAACAAGCCACTGATTTTCTCCTCAATTTGTCGCCAAATTAAAATACATAACAATCAGTCAGAACAACCGCGGAGTTCATTGCCACAGAGATCTTTTAAGCTGGAAAATTAATAAGCGATTTTAGTGGGAGTGTGTCAATTAATCCCTGTTGTGAAACCTCCCCGAACGGCCAATCTTTGAGGCGGTGAACACATTACTTCCAAGGTCCCAATCATGTGGCCCTTGAAGCTTCCTAACAATGAAATGATGAATGATTGTATATCGTGGGTATCGGATTGCAAACTCGAGCCATCTCCTTCTTTGTCATCTTCTCTGGTTGTAACCATAGCTATGTGCTTCATATCTGCCTCGTGCGTTAACATAACAGTGTTTTCACATAGAGATCTATATCTGAACGCATTGAATATAACGGTGAAATTATCGTCGTATGTGCAAAATACGGCTTTTTTGGTTTTCAACATACAGACCTTATGACCTGATCTTTGCACTTTCCAAAACTATCCAGGTTAAAAACTTAAACTTTAAGAAGTTTTCTCATAATGCAACTTAAAAAAGTTAAATTTGTAAATTTTTAAATCCATAGTAACAACCAGAAACTCCTGTAGAATTTCAATGGCGATTTTTCTTGAAAACGTCATTTCGTCAGATAAGAGAGTATGTGATGTTGTGGGCGACGATATGAGAAACAATGGTACGGAAGAAAATAAAGTAAGGTATAAGAGGTCAAAGAAGCGAGCACAGAAGTGGTTGCGAAGACTATGAAAGAGGAGGCAGAGAAGGGGTTGAAGTGGAGTTTAGAGACAATCCAACACAAGGTGAATAATATTGACTGCTATGAAAAAGGATGGAATAGATTTAATGGGGAAGAATTATTAGGGATTAATGGAAAGTTGAATTTCAGTGAGAAAGATGAGTTAGGTCTGGAAGAGCATGTGGAGACTGAGAATCATGACTGCGGAGAATTAGTGGGATCAGAAGGTTGAGGCTGATGTGGTTGAAGGTCCGTTAAGAGGGTCAAGCCGGGGGAAGTGGTGAAGGCAATAAGAGAAATGAGAAGGAAAGGCAACGGTACCCTCCGAGGTGAGGGCTGAGATGATTAGCGCGAGTTGAGAGATAGGATTGGTGTGAGATGGAGTTGTGTCAGAGAGTGCTAAATGGAGGAGGGATCCGGAGGAGTGGGGCTGTGAGTGTGGTAGTTCCATTTTTAAAGGGAAAGGGGATGCAATGCTGTGTGGTGGTGCGTATAGGGGTGAGAAGTTGTTGGAGCATGCTATGAAATTGTGGAGAGGGTTCTAGGAGAATAGGATTTTCGGAAGATCGTGAAGTGGATTAACGGCAATTGGGTTTTATGCCATGGAGGACGATAGATGGCAGTTTTTATTTTGAGGTTGCAAGAGGAAAGGGAAGAGCTGTAATTGTGTTTATGTAGACTTGGAGAAGGCATTTGATAGACAGGAGATACCCGAAGTAAGTGGTTAGAGCATGACTGAGTTTTGTATGAGGGACCAAAACAATAGTTAGAGTGGGGTCCTCATTTGTCTGAGGAGTTGAAGGTAAAGGTGGGTGTGCATAGGTTCTGTACTTTCGCCATTGGTTTTTTTTGCAATTTATGATTGATTAGTCACGGAGAGTGCAAGAGAAGTTTTGTTGAGTGCGAGGTTTTTATGCTGATGACTTGGTTTTTAATGAGCGAGACATTGGAGGACCGAGGGAGAAGTTTTTGGAATGAAAGGCGGCTTTTGAAAGGGTCTGAAGGTAACCTTGGGAAGACAAAGTGCCTGGTGAGTTGGGTGGAGAGGGAGGTGGTAGTGGTACGGGTAGAACCCCTGTGGTGTGTGTGGGAAGAGTAAAAGCAATTCAGTGTGGTGTGGAAATGTGGGAAATGGATCCACTGGAGATAATCACAAAGATGAGAGAGGCACCCTAGTTTGGCAAAGATGTGTGTACAGAAATAATATATAATAATAATACCCGCCATTTGTAAAGCTCCTTTTCCCAAGGATTCAAAGCGCTGTTGCCTATTATTATTACGCAGCTGCCATCATGACTCGTCACAATCATTTCGCTTCATCTAGGTCGGCCGCTGGCCAGCTCACAATCCAATCAGCACTTAGATTGTAATATTCCCCTTTACAGGTCCCCAGATTTCCCGCTGGGTGACGAGGCAATTGAGACTAATTATCTTGCACAGTACACCCACACTTTGACTACAGCGGGGCTCGAACTTACGATTCACAAGAGTTTAAATGATCATTGATCCCACGTTATCCGCTGCGCCATACATGCTCTCAAGATGCGAGAAGGAGCGGGAGGGATGTGAACAGGAGGAAAGGCTGTGTGATGAGGTGGAGTCAGTGAAGGATTTCACATACCTATGGGATAAGGTTAGATGGGTGGTGGGATGGATGTCTGTGACGCTTGAGTGAGGTATGAGTGGTGAAGTTAGAGAATGTGGGGAGTTGTTGTAAGAAAAGTATCCTTTGAAGGATGAAAGGAATGGTGTTAAAGTTTGGGTTACAAAGAACAATCAGTGATGCTGTATGGGAACAAGACGTGGTGTCTGAGCGATAATGAGATGGGGATTCTGAGTAGGACAGAGAGAGCACTGATGAGAGCGATGTGTGTGTGTGAAAAGTTGATGGGACAGGAAGAAAGACTGAGGACTGATGCAGATATTGGTTTGGAAGAGGCGATGGACCGGTTGGCGAGGCGACGAATAGTGTTACGGTTGGTATGGGCATGGTTGAGGAAGGATGACGAGCATGTGTTAAGAAGGGCTTTTGAGTTCGAGGTGGGAGATTTGAGGAGGAGGGAACGTTCCAGAAGGCGCTGCAAGAAGCAAGTGGAGGAGGAGAGTAGGAGGTTGGGTTGAGGATGGAGGGATGCATTGAATCGGTGAAAAGGAAGGAAGGAGTAAGGGCGGTTGATGCAAATGTGAGGGGATCCGGCCACCCCGTTTGATGGGAATAAAAACCGGATTTAAAAACTTTGGTTAATTAGTAGTATTAGTAGTTCACACAGCTTTAAGGGAGATTCATTAGTTGTAATCGTCATTTTCTTCATATTGACCATAATTTAAGGACTTACTCCCCCCCCCCTCAGAAAAAAGGGAGTAAGTCATTAAATTATCACATATGAAGAAAAATGACTCCTGCTGATGCCAAAAACTAATTATCTCCCTTAGCTGTGTGAAATGTTTTCTTTTTCTGTGTGGGAAGAATGTGGGTGCTGGGAGAAATATGAAGCCCCCAAATAAAAAAATCGTATGCTTAGTTTTTTCGTGTGGGGGAGGGGAGAGTAAGTCCTTAAAGGATTTGTTGGTATGAATCTATCGGCACATATATAATGAAATATCCCTAATATGACGTACCAGATGGTTTTCATGGTCATTTTTGGGTATTCCTTGCGAAGAAACACCCAAGTTTAATGCTTAACTTTCGAAGCAGTAGACGAATTAAGAAGCCCCGCCATGGTATATGCGTACGATATTCACGTTTTTTGCCACAAGCATGTTTTAAGTCTTTCACACCAATTGAAAGATTGTCGGTGGTTACTATCAAGTTCTGGCCTGTATGTAAGGGACTAGCGTGGTTACTTTTCACATTGAAATAAAACACAGCTTTAATTTCCGTTAAGTTTCTTTAAACTATATAACACTTTTCATCAAAAATGGATACTTTGTTGCCTAAGTTGATAAACTGAGCTGGCATTTGAGAAGTATAGTTTTTAAAATTAAAATAGGAAACTTTCATCATACAAAGGAAGAGCTACTCGGTACACTGAAAAGTACGTAGATGGCTGAACCGCGCATTAGTGGGTTCGAAAGAGAAGATGAGAAGAAGGAGATGGCTCGATTTTGCAATCCGATTACCCAAAGGGGGTGAAGCAATTCAAAAACAGTCGTCGTGTGGGCCGCTTGACATTTTAATATTGCACGGAATAATTATTATTGGGCCTGCTTGTTATACACACATCATGCCAATTCGATACCAAACAATCGCCAAAATTCAGTTGTTGGATGTTTGGTTCTATTGGGTGGTTAAATTTTGTCCTACCCATGGCCACACAATCAACGAATTGGGAAATGGAAACGTCAGTCGTCTGATTTAAATAAACCGCTAATGGAATACATCTTTCACCTAAGCGCGCATTGCATTATGAGAAAAAAGAGTATCTGAGCACAATGATCCAGTGCCTATTATTACACTGGCCACCTAACACACCACACTTGTATCACTACGATTAGTGTATATGCAAAGCGGCACCCACAGTATGTGGAAAGAACGCGGAGGCAGCCATGCTTCTATGTTGGTACTCTAGTTTCTTTGTGGTCGGCAAAACATGCGAGACGATGAATTTCTAGGATTACGTATACGGGCGTTTGTGCCCTCTTAAATCTATATAAGAACCTCTTTTGGATTATAGGACCCTGTGCAAATACCAATTGAAACGGGGGTAATTGGATTGTTTCTGGGATTTAATGACAGGCGTTATGTAATGTTCTCCTGCAAGTAGCGTTAAGTCTTTGGTCCAATCGATTAGATTTTAAGGCGATTGAGATGAATAGGGCGGCTTGAACCGTTATCTTTTACGTCGAAGTCGTTACCCACCTCCGTCTTTTTCTCCTCTTCTCTGTTACAACATGTACCTGTGGGGCATCAATAGCCGTTCTCTTCAAGTTGGAGTTTAAATGGTCTGTGAGGTCTACAGGGTTTTGGTAACGCGGGGTGTTATTGAGCAGAATACACAGTTACCCCCCTGGGGCAATAGTCAACCTTCCTCACAACCTTTTTCACCTCCTATTATCCCATCTACAACCACAAACCTGGTGCAATTCTCTGGGACTAACCCGTAACATTATCAGAAATTTCTCTTCCTTATGGCCCACTAACACAAAATTCTCATTCCCCCTGATCTAAAATTTTCAATTTCCTTTTGTCCTCTTTCTGAAACCCACGTATTCGCAAAAACATACCTCTTTTTCATCACAAAAACTCCAAAAATTCTTCTCCAGATTACTCTCCCACAAACCCATTAACTCCATGAACACCTTCGAACCTTCGATCCTTTTCCCCGCAGTGACCATTGAAATCACCAACACATAAGACAGTTACCGATACTTTGCAATCCCATTCATCTGCCACGAATCCTCATCTTCTTCTTATCGTGTCAAACCACTGTTGGGGATGGTCGCAAAAATGATCCATGCCAGAGATGGGTAACAACGTCTGGATGCTTCACTGAATTCCGCAAAGGTCCTTGTTTGTGCACCTTGTTGCTCCAGCAGGGGGCAGACCAAGAGGTAGTTCCATTGTCTGGGGTGCTGTTCCACAAACCTACAGGTAGTATTCATATCTGCTATTCCAGGTAGCCCCACCTTCTGCAAGGAAACCTTAGATCGGCCAGTTCTGGTTCTCATCTATTGAGTCATCGCAATTCAGACCATGAGGAGTCAGCTCCAGGTGAGATGCTCACAGGTTCAATACCAATCGATTTTACTTGGTTGATGGCCAAGTCATTTCTTTCCACAAGGCGACTCTCTACTCCTTAGAGACCTGTTTCAAGAGGTTGGACTTTGCTTTGAAGAAAAACTCTCTCTAGATTTTAAGGCGGGGCAGCAGGGATCTGTCGACATAGGGTGCTTCACATGGATACTTGGCAGCTACGACGTGCATGCTCGCTTACGCTACGACGATGTATGGTGGTAGCAATTCCTGCTAGGATGTTACAAGTTTTCCGTTGGTGTGGACGGAGGCATTCTCGTGATATGCCGGCAGGAGGTATTTAAAGCTGGATCAAGCTTCTTGGCAGGGTTGATCTTTCCAATTACAGGTGCAGGCATACTCTGCAATGAGTAGCACAGGGCAAGTGCGTCGATCGTAGGGTAATACGTCGGGGGGCGAGCACCCATCTGGTGCCAGTTAGTTTGTTCAAGATGTTATGGCTGTAACCTACTTCTTTGTCTTCTCAATGTGGGTCTTTTAGAGAGAGTGCGGTCCAAGCTAACTCATAGGTAGACAGGCGTGCATCACAGTGGTCCAGGGGAGTTCCAGACCCAGGTAACTTTAAGCTGACGTTTGGCTTCACGGTGCGTAGATGGAAAGAACACACTGTGTCTTAGATGGATTTGGTTTTCCTCATAATAAGGAGTAGGTTCATCCAAAGCTTTGGAGGCTCTCTTCAACAACTGTGAGTCCCCGGCAGCTTGTGCAGCTAATTCCCAAGATCGTCTGCATAAAATAAAACGACGGGTCCCTGCACTCCTAGGTTGTCGTTGGTATATATGTAGAACAGGAGAGGTGCAAGCACACTCCTTGTGGTAGACCATTTGAGCCTACGCCATCGGCTATTCTTAGTATAGCTATGACAAAGAACATTCCTGTTAGCCAGCAATCCAGGATAAGCTCAGTCAAGCGATTGTCCTTGAGTAATTTCCAGGCATCTTATGGAGTAGGCATCTGGATAACAGGTGTATCTTGCTGAGGTAGACGAACCACAGCCCGGTTACCATACCCTTCTCGAAACAAACCATCTCAATGTGTTGAGTTAGGTGGAGTACTTGGCTTGTTGTGATTTGGCCTGGCCGGCGGAAACCTGCCCTGTTCTGGGATGAGGTGTTCGTTATCACAGGTTGCAATACGATTGAGCAGGAGACGGTCAAAAAAGCGCTTGTAGGTATGGCTAAGGCGTGATATTGGTCGATATCTCCTGGGATTGGATGGATCTTTCCCATGCTTTCCTTGGTGCCATAACATGTGCTTTCCTCCAGAGCTTTGGGAACCTGTGGGAAATACGGCAGAGCAATTGTAGCGCTCAAGAAGCCATTCCCTTGCTACGGGCAAGATTTTTTAGTTGCTCAGTAGAGATGTGTCAAGGCCTACTGCTGTCCTGGTGAAGTTTAGCAATACCGGATTTCAATTCGTCCAGTTGAAGGGGCGAGTGAAACAGGGTCACCACTATACTCTATGTCTAGTTTGATCTCTGGGGTTTCTGGCTGCAATTGCCATTTAAAAGCCGTTGGTGGGCAAACTTGGTTGGGTGTGACCATTTGGCCTGCTGTGGAGGTTCTGTTGGATCCCTACGGAGCTTTCGGATGGTAGACATGCGTCTTTGATACGTTATGGTAATATCGGCTGGGATTTCAATTAAAGTTTGCCGGTTTTGATCTTTTCCTGGGAGATCCTCTCCGAGACTTCTCACTTTAGCAGTTGTTTCAGCCGAAAAAGGATCAACTTCAAAACTGGGTGTACTCTTGATATTCTCTAGCCACATTCCTGGAAAGGCCTGGTATATATTCCCTCCTGACAGCCTCTGGGTATGAATCTCCGTGCAGTCTTGTTCCTAGTTGGGCAAATTGTCATAGTTAGGGGTTTTGGAGCATCCTCGTCACGTTGTGGTCCAGGTCATCAGTGAATCTTTGCCAGTCTGATTTCCTGTAGTTAAAGCGGCGCTTAAAAGGCACGTGTTGGTCTTACTGCAGCGTGACTGGGATAACCGATGGTCGATGTGAGTTTGTGGACAGGATCAAGAACAAATCGTGCTTCAAAGGTAGAGATGTTTTGCTAACAATAGCTGAAGATCAGGGTTGAACTCTCTTCCAGCGGGGCACTAGAAATGATGTCGCAGCTTAGAGTCCGGAAGGGCTGTTATTTTTCTCACGTCCTTCCACTCCGTGGCGCATAGCCCCATATCAACCCGACCTACCTCTTCCTCGAAAACCATTATGACTGTTATCACCATATCGCTCTTCCTCTCACCTCCACTACCTTTTCAACTAATTCGCTTTCACAAGACTACCACACCCCAATCCTTCATCGATTCCTGCACTAACAACTTGATACCTTTTTCCCTTCTACCCCCAAATCTAGCCCTCCCCTCTACACCTCACCTCATGTACACCACACACGTCCACCGTCCTCTTCCTCAATTCTTCACTTACCTCTACCCCTTCCCCTTCAACTCCCCAGGTTTCCAACTACCAACCCTCACCCTGAGCCGCTATAGGGCTTAAATACCCCTCTTAGGCAGGCTGCACCTGCCGCGACTCAAGGTGATTCCTCGAACCTTCCTTTTTGAGGTCGGCTTTGTGGTATCGCCCACCCCAACCTTCGCGGTGGGTGGTGCCCTTTTGTTTGAGACGCAAGGCGGATTTATTGGAACAAACAATACTTGAACGGAGGCCTTTCTGACGTCAATCCACCGTTTTGGCGGTGGACCTAACCTTGGGCTTCCCCGCCCCAAACATGCATAGGCAGCATGCAAAATTGTGGATGACGCCCGCCAACAGTGGCCGAATTGGAATCAAAGCGGCAAAAACTTATTTGTGAATAGAAGGTGGAATTGGTCAATTTAAGGTATATTAGGGTTGTTGACATCGCTGAGGTCAATGGAAGATTTTACAATTTGTAACGTGCGTTAATATGCTGTTTTCTGGATTGGTCAATTGCACAATACTTGTCATGTAGGAATGGACCCATAAAAACAATTTAATTTGAATAATTTTTATATGGGGTTTGGACATGATAAATTTGAAGGTAATGTTTAGAAAATATATTGACGTCATCCAAAATTATGTTTCTGATTGGTCATTGATCATATGAATTGTAAATCCATAAAATAACCCCATAAAACAATGACTATTTAAGCATATAGGGGGGTTCTTGGACATGAGAATTGCGGTATATTGCAATATATATGACGTCATCAAAATACGTTATGATTGGTCATTGATATATGCATTGTAATCCATAAAATAGCCCATAAAACAATGACAATTTAGCATTTAAAGGGGGTTCTTGGACATGCGAATTGATGGTACTATTCTAGAAATTAGGAGTCATCAAAATACTGTTTTCTGATTGGTCATTGGAATTTCATTGAATCCATAAAGAACCCCATAAATCAAGACTATTTAACATATTGGGGCGTTCTTGGACATGAGAATTGATGGTACTATTTCGAAATATGACGTCATTCAAATACTGTTTTGTTGGTCATTGATAATAGCAATTGTAATCCATAAAAATAGCACCATATAAAACAATGACAATTTTAGCTAGCATTTTAGGGGGTCTTGGACATGCGAAATTTGATGGTATATTAGAATATGATGAGTCATCAAAATACTGTTTTATGATGGTCATTGATAACATTGCATTCCATAAAATGGCCCATGACTATTTTAAGCCATTATAGGGTTCTGGACCTGAGAAAAAATTTGAGGGTAATTATTTAGAAATAGTGTATGGACGTCATCAAAAACTGTTTCTGATTGGTCACAGATGGATTGTAATCATAAAAGGGTCAATATATTAAAACCAATGACTATTTTAACATATAGGGGTTCATAGATATGAGAAATTTGAAAGGTTATTATGTGAGTCATAATAAAGTATAAATACAACTAATTGAAAATTTCCTGGACCTTTAAAAATACTATGCATTATCAAATATCCTGTAACATACTTAAAAGTCCATAAAACATGGAAACAGGATAGAGTTTCAGGACATAAAACTGTTAAGTATTTTGAAATATACCCCTTAAATCCCTAAAGCCATTTGCCACTTTTCAAAAATCACGGAGCGGACCACCTGCCTTGTATTCGTAGTAGGAAATTGCTCTTAGATCTTACAAGATAAATAACGCTACCTCCTTTTTGCCAGGTGATTAGTCAGTTGGGTAGGTCATTTTCCTTAGGGATTTTTGTAGGGCCTCTGCCGTCATCAATGAATGTTTCTCACTACTGATCGGATATAAAAATTGTTGTAAAATCATAGCAACTGTGTACTTCAAACAACAACCCAAAGTGGTTTATGTGGCCAAAAATGCATATTTAAAAGCTTTTAAATACCGTTTTCTAATGCTTCTTGAAGAAAAAAGTCAAAAAATAAAGCATAAGACACTGATATGTGAGAAGGAATTGGGAAAAAAAACTATTTTCGCATCCAAAAAGTGATTCACATTTGAATTGGGGGCGTTCGCTATTTTCGGTCATTTTTTACGTACAAAGTGTACGAACATTTTGACCCCCTAGAGTTAAAGAATGCCGGTAGTTTGGATTTTTTCCCCCACCTTCACAAATTCGCCTTTTTTCATACGTCTTACTGTGAGTAAGTTTAACCCCTCCCCTCAGTTACGTTTCATTAATACCATTTTAGCAGTAATCAGAATCTTATATCCTACAATATGGACTTAGATGCGTTTCTGCTGAAGTATACTTTTTTAAAAACTTGAAAAGGGACGGAAAGAGCTGCCGAACTTTCTGTTTCACGATTTTTTCCTTGGCATTTATTTTAATCTCTAGGAACCCATTACAAAATTTTCGCAAAACCCTTCCAAATAACTTTTGTTCATGATCTTTGAAGCTAAAGGTACACGTGTCGTCTTTTATAAATGAGCTGGGTATATGGGAATATTGTTTTCCAAGATTTGCTGCATAATACTATACCCCCGAACTTAGAATCGTATCTCTTCAATTGCTGGATGTTCTAAACGGAATATTGATTTTTAGACGGACGATAAAAGTGCATAAAAAACACAATGCAGCGCGGTGCTACGGCAAGTTGAATTGTCAAAAATCGGCATCCTTTTGGCATAGGTGTGTGAATTTTAAAACCTCCAATATGCAGTGTGCAAATTGTGGCAAAACAAAAATATTAATGAAAGCATAGGCTTTGATTAAAATGTTGATATATTGAAGAATATCGGGGCGGGGAAATCAAAAGGGAAAAATCCTAAATTTTATGCATCTTTTTCAAAAAAAGTTAATTCTAGCAGTTTTTTTGGTCAAAAAAGGGGATTTTTTCCCCTTAAATGTTTCTACACATTTATTTTGTTCATTAGTATATTTTTAATCTGGTGTATAATCATGTGGTAGATAGAGGTAATTAAAATTAAAAAAAGAAAAAACCTAAAAAATTAAAAAAAAATATTTTTATTATTTGAGTGGTATTTCATTGTTGTAGAGACAAAGCCATGCTTTTTATGTTAGTGCATATATGAACACTTTAATTAAAACCCTTTAAAAAAATAATAATATTTTTAAGTTTTACATTTTTAAATGTGTTCTTGGGAGGTTCTCTTACCCTAACGACATAAAAAACAACATAAAAGTCAACATTCGCGAATTTTGATTTTGGGCCAGCTTTGAGGTGATTCTGCCCCACATGGTGCGCCGTTGGCTCCCCCCGAGCCGGCGCTCTTATCAGTCCGTCATAGGAATGTGTGTTTGTAATGAAACTAAATCTCAATAATCTCCGGAAAACGAGGGGTTTCTATGGAGGTTTTTGCATAGAGGTTCCGTTACTTATGTTTGTTTGTTTTGAAATATGTATCGTAATGGGGTCTGAACCTAGAGAAACTAGCGAGAAAATTGACGGTTGTCGGGGTTAGTCGGGTTAGACACGGAACGGGAAAAGTTAAAGTTAACACGCAATCTCTCAGGGCGAATCCATTTTTCCACAATGCCTTCTGTTATTTTTCAGTCTTGTGAATTTTCAAAAACTGATTTCAATTTACGCTAACTTTTTAGCAAACAGGATTTAGTACTTACCCGGACCGCCCGGAGTACCCCCCTGAAGTGTGTGTTTGAAAGGTTATATTTTTTGGCAGGGATGGTAGAAGACAGTGGGGAAGAGTATTGGTGCTAGGGATAGTTGAAGCCAAAAAAAAATCGTTGGTTAGTTTTTTTCGGGGGGGGGGGGGAAGGTCCTAAAATTATGTTTTATGAAGAAATCGACTGATCCCAAACGGAATGTTCCCCCTTAGGCTGTGGTGACGTGTTTTTACTTTCTTTGTGAGACGAATGGGGGAGTGCTGGGAATATTTGAAGCCAAATAAAATTTTTTGAGGTGGAAGTATGAATTGAGGGATTAGTATAATAAAAATTTAGTCCGTGTTTTTGTGGTATCATGTGCAATATAGACATGATAGCCAACCCTGAGAGGTTGGGCCATTCACAGTCCAATCAATAATAAAGCATAAACCCTTAGAATTTTTTTTTTTTTTTTCTTTTTTTCACAAGAAAGCGCCAAATAAATCCAGGATAGAATAGTTTTCAGTGAAACTGATAAGGAGTAGGTGAGTTGATTTTTAGAATAGTGAGAGATAAAAGTTCTTCTGTATTGTAACACACAGGTGACTGAAGCCTTCTAAAATTATGATATTTGTTGGTAAGCAATGTTTTTAAAACCCAATTCTGGGGTAGACAGACATATTGGCATCACATAGTATAAAATACAAAAGTATTGACTGGAAGACGAACAAAGTAACTTTATTTGTAGTGGCCAGTTTCTTTCAATCCGATCTCTTTTGTAATGCGAGGCAAGCAATCGAAGATTTTTTAGGTATTTCTGTCCACTTATTGGAGTTAAAGGACGAAGTCCAAAAACTCACGTCCATAACTCTACCATCAATTGGAAATACTATCTTTTCTTCGGGGGGGGGGGGGAGGGGAGTAAGTCCTTAAATTATGTTATTTTAAGAAAATGACTGATTCCAAACATTAATATCTCCCTTAAGCTGTGTAGAAGTATTTATTTTTAAAAAAAGCCAAAACAGAAAAATCTGGAAAAATACAAAATTAAAAAAAATGTCTGCTTAGTTTTTTTTTCTGGGAGGGGGAGTAAACTCCCTTAAAATTATGCATATGAAGAAATGAGCTGATCCATAACTAAGCATCTCCCTAAGCTTGTGGTGAAGTGTTTATATTTTCTTTTGTGGGAAGAGGAAGAGTGAGGGAGCGGGGGAATATTTGAAGCAAAAATAAAAAAATCGTTATTGGTTATTTTTTGCTTTGAATAATTGGAAAAAACAGCACGGCGGAAATCCGTAGGTTGAATGTTCGTTAGCGAATATCCGTCTAGCGAAATCCAATTCATGATAACTTTACCGTGATCCGCCCCTCCACTTGTAGCGATCTTTTTGTGAAAGTCTACTTGGCAAGAAATCTAACTCGCAAATGACTCTACATTTTATGAATGTCAATTGGCAAAATGATTTATCTCACCATGACGTAATATACTTTTGCGAAGGCGACTTGACAAGAAACGACTATCTCGCCAAAACGACATTTACACTTTTTGTTAAGTCAACTTCGCAAGATCATCTTTCGCCATGACGACGTCTACTTTTTGTGAAGTCAACTTGGTAAAAAAATCTATCTCGACAAGAGACAATACTTTTGGTGAGTTCAATTGGGCAAGATAATCTTATCTCCCTGACGACATCTACTTTTTCGTGAAGTACTTGGAAGACACTCTATTTCTCGCCAAGACGCATTGTTTTGGAAGTCAACTTGGGCAAGATAATCTATCTCGCCAAGGGGGGGGGGGGGGGGGGGGGGGGACGACATTGGATTTTTGTGAAGTTTCAAAAACTTCTTGGCAAGATAATCTATTCGCCCAAACGACACTTCACTTTTTGTGAAGTCAATGGTAAGAAAATATACATGCAAGGACGAAGTCGACTTTGTGAAGTAAACTTGGCAAGATATTTATCTAGTCATGGCGACATCTATTTTGTGAAGTCAACTTGGCCACAGATAATCATTACACCCTGACGTCATATACTTTTGTGAAACGCTTGACACGTAATCTATCGCGCCAAGACGGACAATCTACTTTGGGTGTTGAAGTTTCACTTGGAAGAGAATCTATCTGACCATGACGTCATCTACTTTTTGTTAAGGGTCAAACTTGGGCAAGAAAATTCTATATCGCAAGATGGACATATCTACTTATTTTTGTGACAGGAGACTTGACAAGAAACCCTATCTCGCCTTGACGACTAATAAAAGTGTGTGAAGTCAAGAGTGAAGAAAAAATATGTGACTTGTCAAAACTAATGTTGATAATTATGTAGACTTGTCAAGATAAATATGTTGCCATCTGATGGCACTTAATTAAAACGTCCGTTAGAAAATTATGTGGTAAATTATGTGGTCAAATATCTCGTCATCCAAAAATTATATGGTCAATATGTCGTCAAGTATCCGTCCATCTGAAAATATATTCTCGTTAGTGCTCAGTATCACGTCATCGGGAAATTATGTGGTCACATTAGTCGGGCCCAAATATCTGTATCTCGAAATTATGGGGTTAATTATGTCGGCAAGTATCCGCGTTCACTGAAAAATACCTCGTTATGTGATCAAGTATAACGTCATCTGCAAAATTATTTGGTCAATATGATGGTCAAATATTCGTCATCTCAAAATTATATGGTCAAGTATGTCGTCAAGTATCTTCGTCATCTGAAAAAATTATTCTCGTTGTGTGATCAAGTATCACGTCATATGAAAACTCTTTGGTCAATTAAGTCGGTTCAAATATCGCGTCATCTCGAAAGATGTGGTTAAAGTAGGTAGTCAAGTATGCGTATCTGAAAAAATATCTCGTTATGGGATCAAGATCACGTCATCTGGAAAAATTATGTGGTCAGAATATGTGGAGTCAATATCTCGTCATATCGAATTATGTGGTCAATATGTCGTCAAAGTATTCTGTCATCTGAAAATCTGTTCGTATTTGATCAAGTATCACGTCCTCTGGAAATTATGTGGTCAATTATGTGGTTCAATATCTCGTCCTCTCAACCATTATGTGGTCAATTATGTCGCCAAGTATATCGTCATATGAAAAATATCTCGTTATGTGTGATCAAATATCACGTCATCTGAAAAGTATGTGGTCATTATGTCTTCAAATATCTCGTCATCTCAAAATTATATGGTCAATTATGTCGTCAAGTATCTCGTCATCTGAAAATTATCTCGTTATGTGTTCAATTATCACGTCATCTGGAAATTATGTGGTCATTAAGGTCGGATCAAATACCGTCATCTCGAATTATTTGTTAATTATGATGTCGTCAAGTATCGCGTCATCTGAAAAATATCTCGTTATGTGATCGAGTATCACGTCATCTGGACATTATGTTGTCACTTAATGTGTCACAATCTCGTCATCTCGAAATTATGTGGTCAATTTAATGTCGTCAAGTATCTCGTCATCTGAAAAATATCTCGTTATGTGTTCAAGTATCACGTCATCTGGGAATTATGTGGTCAATTATGTGGTCAAATATCTCGTCTCTCAAAATTTGTGGTCATTATGGTCGTGCCAAGTATCCTCTTCCTCTGAAACATATCTCGTAATGTGATCAAGTATCACGTCCTCTGAAATGATGGTGGTTCAATTATGTGGTCAAATATCACTTTATCGAAATTATGTGTTGCACTTATCTCGGTATTATCTCGCCATGTGGGCATCTCGTCAAGTCTCATGACCCCTTCAGGGCCACGGTACGATAATGTTTGGACAATTCCAGGTGGACGCTCGTCATGTAACTTTTAAGTGTAAGTGAGGCGACAACTTGAAGATTTTGAACAGCTGAAGCATTTCGTGTCCAACGGGTGATACCCAGAAGTTAGTGGACAACATGCATAGGTTGAAGACAAAATGAGTCTTGGACAAAGATGTTCGGTTTCGAGAGCTTGAAAGATTATCTTTTGATTTGTTAAGATAGAGTCCTTAAAAACAGTGCCGGGATCGCAAGGGGTCAAAAAGAGAAGGTCACTTACATCATCAATAATGGGAGACATCATCATGTATCCCAGACCGGTATCTTGATGTGCTCAATTACTTGGCCGCGGGTACAGATATATAGGGACGTATACGGATGACATGTCGGAAATATGGGTTTCCCTTATGAATAGGGTTGGATAATCTCAGCACGTTAGACCACCAAAAGTTCCCTCCACGTGGCAACATTATCCAGTAATCTGACGAACACCGTGCAACATATCGTTATTGTCAGTCAATGTTGGAACGAGCGCGAGATGACGTCTATGCGTGACTTTTTGAAATACAACGAGCTAGACCCTTTCTGAAAGCCATTGTGGACGTCTATCAAGGTTTAGAAGGGCATCGACATGGTTCAAAAAGATCACTTTTCTAATTCCTAATTCAATACCTGTTTAGCACACAGGACAAAGCGTTGTCTTTTTTCTTATTCAGAAACTGATAAGGGCAATCTTTTATCAGCTTTGTAAAACATCGTGGTAGGAGGTCCTACGCTGGTCTTTCACAGAAACACGAAAAGTCTACACCCTAATCAAAAGTGCAAAGAAATTATGATATGACCAAACGCAATTTGTACGATGGAAACTTATGCAACCAATACATGCATGGTGAGATGGCCGTCCATTAGTTGGAATTGCTGTCTACAACATGGGCATGTGAACCCGGATAGTTGGATTATTACTGTGTTTTATACTAAGACATACGACGATTCCCTGGCTGTTATTATCATGGACATCGATGTCCTCTAAACGAGAAAACAAATGTTCAATGGAAGAGCTCAAAAACGGACAACATACACCCGCCTTCGCTAGTTGAAATGTGCAAGTGGAATGGCGAGAACTGATCAGCAAAGATGGCACATGCATTTAAGGTGAACTATACAATTTTGACACAATATGCCTTTTTTCAAATAACATAATTTCATGAAGAATCTGAAACCTGGGTGTCCATTATTTAAAATGTGTTCTTTGACGTTTTTATAAGGGGAAAAGTTGTACAGCGGGGGGTGTTACAATACAAGTGTTTAATTGTTTTAAAAATGATACCAATCTGTTCGTTTGTTAATAAGGTTTCTAAAAATGTGCGACCTATTACGTCCAATATGCTCAGGACCGTCAAGATCTCATTGTTACAGAATGGACCGATTTTGGTTCAACTGATTTTAAATCGTTCATTGGGGATACTAAATCAAAAAATGTATAGATTCTGTGTTTCACTTTCAAAGTGAGACTTTTACAGAAATGACTAAGAATCTCCCATCATAGACCCCTGTGACCCCGGGCCATATTTGTCCATTCTTAAATTATCATTAAAACGTTATAAACCATAATCGAATAATTATAGAAAAACAATAGAATCATTTCTCACATAGATTAAGGCACACGGGGGACGAGGCTGTGGATCATGAAATGCCCCTTTAAAAACACATTTTTGGCCCTTTATATTGACCCCTGCCTTCACCATACATATCCAAGAACACACTTTAGCAAAATGACCCCCATGATATTTGAATCTTCATATACAATTTGATTTTGAAAACCTGGGTTGCAAGATTGCATAATTACAAAATACATATGTAATTGCCTTAAATATTTAGATTTTCGCATTCCATTACCAAGGAAGCCATGATTGTATCATCGACTGAGTGACGAGGGAGATAATAGTTCGGGTGTTTGTGGAATGCGACAAATTCATGTCCCGGAGCACCTGGTGGACTGGAAGGTGAGATGGCCTCTATATTTAAATATAGAGGTGGGCAGAGACTACACAGGATCCATATGAACTTACGCTTCCGACACATAGGGAGTTATGTTGGAGGCCCTTTTTTTTTTTTTTTGTTTTTTTCATACCATTAACAGGTATTGTTCATTAGTCGATTACCAATGCAACTGTGGCAAAATCTCAAAATATCCGGAAAATAGGGGACGCTCAGGGCTGCAATTTCGACGCGAATCGATTTGCGTAAAGATTTCGCGCCCGAAAGTCACTACGCAATCAGAGTTATTCGCGTCAAGAAAATTCAGTGAAGAGAAAAAAATCCTTCAGAAAAAATTATGCTTTGGCCTACCGATTATATAGAAATAGGAGAATCACAACCAATGTATTTTTTTCTCAAAAGTACTACTGAATATCGTTTGATTTTATTGTCAAACAAACAAATATTAAGGCTAAAGTCTGCTTTACAATGACAAAGTCCCGTACATTCTTCCTATCAACACGTACTTTTTACGAAAATCAATTAATTTTTTTTCTTTATTACCTGTACTTAGTTTTATGGTGGTTGGAGGCACATACATAATGGTCCACCAAACCCTTCTAACATACAGCTTAAACGATTACATCTATTACCAATGCATTGCAAAAGATAATAGTTTATTTTAATTCCCGATCTCAACAGAAAGCCTACGCCAAGCACATGTGTCAGACATGGAAACGGGATCACACCACGACCCAGAAAAGCGGAATGGAACAACCCATACCTGGCACACACAGCTGTTTTAGATTGGGCGAGCAGGGAAAACATGCTTTAAAGATGGGTTTGGGAAAATTAGCACAGATGTTTTTCAGAAAAACCAACAACAGACACAAGAACAAAGAACAAGACAAAACAGAACGACACTACAGGACACTCTAAACATACCATTCCAAAGCACACCACTCACACACAAAGCCACATTTGAAGAAGTCAAGGACAGGTAGGCAAAATACTAAAATTTGCATACATGAACAGGGCAACAAAGGAAATCAACCAAGGTCAAGGTTCCACTTTTTGAAATGCATAAATTTTCCCTGCTTTCAGCAATTTTGTATTCTGTGTTTCCTTTTAAATTTTGACCCAAATTCAGAAGGCAGCAAACGTTGGGGTCGTCCCTTTGGAATTTACAACTTGGAATGTAAAAACTTCAGCACAGAAAAAGAAAGAAATACAGCTATCATTTTCTGAAGTATCAAGGAATGCCAAACAGTTTTCTCAAAATTGGAGAAATAAAAGACTCCCCAGAACAGAATTAATTAAAAACATCATCATCCCACAGATTGGAGACCCCTTTTCACATTGACAAAATAAATGAAAAATGGATTCTGGAAATTCCTTATCAAAAATAACATTGGAGAATCAACCCCTGCCAATTTTATGAAGAAATTGGTTAGTACAAAGGCTCTGTGAAAAATTTGAAATAAAAAGAACGCAATTGGGTTTCAATGGTACATTTTAAAATTAGCACTATGAATCCTATCACCAATCCAAGTCATCCAGGGCATCCAAAGTAATCAACCCATTTGTTTTCAATTAAATTGACCTGACCCCATACAAGACCATCACATCAAGCCTGTGTTTACCATTGCCCTAGATAACCATATAAAATGCAGGTTTTTTCATTTTAAAACGAGAAATACTTCTAAAAAGGGCAAAATAATTTCTAAAACGTACTATACTAACATCAATGCAATATAAAAATCGGTGAGGAGAAAATAACCTTTTGTCTATTTCCATTATTTGTACACAAAATAAAACACAATATTTATCAAATTCCAGGTAATATATCTAGGTATGTGGTAATTGCTTTGCCCCAGTGTTACCTTTTCAAATCTGCCAATTGTAACACAGGAAGCGGGAAGTAGACTAGTCCGACGGTTCTGTAGCGCTATGGAAATTCGTAGAAAATTCTAAATTTTAGCAGGTGAGACTGTTCAATACTGAGGGGAGTTGCTACGGGCCTTCAACATTGTATTTTTTGTTTTTTGACAGCAATATGAAGAGAGATTTCTCCACCTGTTTGCCAATTCGCAGGCTTGCAAGCTGCAGAATTTCGAAATTTTGCATTTTTTTTGTGTGCCATTAAATGCATCCGATTCTTGATTTTCTTTTTAAACGCAAGTGCATTCCTAATTAAGTACACAACAATAAGAAAATGAATCAAATCCAAGCCTTAAAATATGATTTTTGTCTTCCAAGTCGCTTCTGCAGTCTGCTTTAGAAGTCTATGTTGGATGCATGTATGAGAACTGAGTGCTCTAGATCTGAAGAAGATGGCACTTTGTTAATTTTATCACCATTTTATGTAAGTAAAAAACTCAAACGTGGACTCAAACTTGTAGTTGTAGTGAATATTTAAAGGTGCTGTCTTCGGCCAGTAGTTAACGTGTAGTGGTCGTCATGCCTCGTAGTGTCACATTTCTAAGCACAGTTAGCCGGCCATAATTAAAACATTTCCAGCTCCAACTTATCTGTGTTTTTTAAACAATTGTTAAGAATTTCTTGTTCTTCCTTTGTATTTAGATTTCTAACAGTTTTAAAATACATGTAATAACTGATAAGTTTTCGCCAACAGAATTTTTAAAGCCTGGAATAAATTATATCCTTATAATATTCATAATCTTAACCGACGTAGGTCTGATCATTGGATTCCGCAAAATACCTGGCGAGAATCAAACCTGAATTCTCGCAAGTTACACGAAATGTGCCCCCTGCAATTTTCAAAATTTTGATATTTTTGCACAGCTATGTTGTTAATTTGTCTCGAAAACTACACCTGCGAAACGCGACTGCTCAAAAATGCCTATTTAATCAAACATAAATGAGCGGTTTTGTAATTAGAATTGGATCCTAGATTGTACTTAACGGCAGAGCTGGAAATGCTAAGTTTTATGTCCTTCCATTATGAAATATCTTATTCAGTGGGCGTGGTTTTATCATTTAACAAGAAATTTTGATTGGATTAGTTCAAAGCTCCGCCCATCCATTACTGGTAATAGATGGTCGTGGCGTGCAGCAATTCGCGGTTTATCGAATCTATGCCTCGCGCAAACGGCGCGTTTATACGCGCGTGCATTTCGCGTTGTACGCAAATGCAATTTTTAGCCGCGTGACGATCACCCGCCGATGACTTTGGTTTTGAATTGAAACATGTGTTTTTTCAAGAGGGGTGGAATTATGTAAATGAATAAAAAAAATAAAAAAAATAAAAAAGATTTTTTGACAAAAAAATTATGTCGATAGAAAGCAACAAAGTTACACATTTCTAAATAAGAAATGAGAATAAAAGATGATATTTTTTGTTTTGGCCACTAGATGGTGTCATAATGGTGGGCATCCAATATTTATCGTGGTGGATCCGGCTGCGCCGGCATCCACCACTCAAAATAATTGGATGCCCACCATTATGACACCTCTAAGATGGCAAAGCAAAAATCTCATCTTTTATTCTCTAGTGTCACCTCAGAAAATTACCTCTAACTTTGACTTGGCCTGAACCAATAAAACAACTAAATAGATGAGCTAGCTCCGTCATTGCGCATTTCCTCCCGGCTATTTCATTTGGAAGGCCGTTTCCACAGGTCCGTTCATTTTTCGGGATCCCGATATTAATAGTTAGCTAGTTACAATTCCTTCCTCTCGTTTGCGACACACATAGACATGTTAAGAGCTTAACCATCACAGGTATAGTTTACTAGCCAGTTACCAATGCACCGTGTAAAAATCTACATTTTTTGAAATTAATTGGGGGCGCTCTTCAAAAAAATTTGCTAATATTGCTTTAACGGCTGAGCTGAAATGCTAAGTTTATGTCACTTCCATGATGAAATAGTGCCACCTCAAGAATAGTGACCTCTACACTTGACTGGCCTTAAACCACTAAAACAACTATTTATAGATGAGCGTAGATACGGATCATTTCCCGGCTATCATTTGGAAGGCAGTTTCAGCAGAGTTGAAGTATTTATCGGGATCCCGATATTATTATTTAGTTAACAAATTCCTCGTTTGGCGACACACTAGTCGTGTCCACACGACGTTATTATTACCGGTATTAACTATACGATGGAATTAAAAAACAATCCACTAATTCCACTCCGCCTATTTGTCCCTATTGTAATAGTTCTCCACATTGCGGTCGGACATAGTCATTAATTAGTGTTTGAATAAAATGCCGTTGAACGCATCTATAGGACTAACTAGGATTTAAGTACGGCGATTAATGCCGAAGAAGAGCAGGTTAAGTCCGGTCGTAACTTTACGACCGGTATTAGGAAAGTACGTGTGGACATGCTCTGTCGGACTTAACTGTGACCAGCGTGTTAACAAAAACAAGTAAGCAACCTGTTCTACTGACATATTAGAGGTGTGAAGGATTTGACCTAAGTGAACTATCGTTCGACCGCATGTGGAGACGAATACAATAGGGTACAATAGCGTGAGGGAATAGTGATTTTTTTTTTTTACTTAATTATTTTCGGACTTAAGTTAATACTCGTATTAACTTAATAACTACACGTGTGGACACGGACTATAGACAGTTAGGCTTTTCCACAAGGAGCAGTTGATCGATCGACTTTGCGATCGATCGCCTTTTTGAAGACTAGTGCAGCAGTTTTCTGAATACTAGGCGCGCAGGCGCAATAGCGCTTAGTTACAATCTAAAAGTTTTCCAAAGTAAGGATTTAATGAGCTGCTGCTTTCACAAAATACTCCTTTTTGAGGCATTTACAGCAGTGTTGTAGTTACGTTTTATGCTGAAGTACATGGCCATCTTTTTAAGTGATAGGACGTGTCCCTTGTTGTTTCCGCACCTAAATTGTTAGTTTCCGCTCGTGAAATTGAACTGACTGAGTAAGGAAATTCACAATGGCGATAACTCTTACGTAACTTGCATTTAGTGGACTAATGCGTGCTGTTATTTGCGGAAAGCAACAACCAGCGATATTGTGTCCGAGTTTGTGAATTATTATCTGAATTTGGAGGCTGGTTTTTAACTACGGACGGCGATCGATCGCAAAAGTCGTCGATCACGGCTGCAGTGTGAAAGCTTTATAGAGCTTGACCATTCACAGGTAAATAGTTTACTAGCCAGTTCCCAATGCCAACCGTGTAAAAATCTCAATTTTTTTGATTGGGGCGCTCTTTCAAAAAATGTGGCTATAGGCTTTACACACGCGTCCCCCTCTCGGAACCCTAGTTAGATGAAATCAATATGGATGTCTCTCGATAATTTATGACTCGTAAATACAATTCACTAACAACAAACACAGCAATTAACCCAATGTCATAGTCCCCATGTTTCAGAGTCCAGTTCTCAAGACTGACTCGTTCGAGAATTTAGATCATTCCCCTGTTTTTTGTGCCAAAGAGTCTCGTTTCAATGTATATCAGATTTCTAAAGTTCTATTTCCTGTTGAAAATCCTAGTCAATCCCGCCCTTACAAATCCCCTGTCACAACACGAATAACTTACTGTAACATCATTACCGAGTGGGTTTCACAAATCATACCTTCCATTAGCTTGCTGGTTCATTGCTACCGAAAGGATTGCGCATTTTTCATAAAAAACGGCATGATTTGCAACTTGAAAGTTTAACTTTAAAGATTGGGAGGCTTTTGGATTTTCACCACTGGATGACCTCTGTAAGTTCAAATGGAAGGCTATTATCCAAGGGTAATACAAGTTGAAATCCACTGACCTCTACACATGGATAGCGGATCTGAGTCGCCAATTGAAACAACAGGAAGTTGCTTTTCTACTTGGCAAATATGGCGGAAAAATGCCTACACCTTTCAAGTTAAGGAATTTTGTATAACATTAAATAGAAACATCTGCGTGGAAATGTGCACCATCCGTGCAATGCTTGTTTCCCGCCATATTGCAAGGTAGAAAAGCATTCCTGTTGTTTCAATTGGCGACTGGGCGACCATTCACTGTGCGGCAGCCCGCGATCTATGTATACCGTCTAGCCCTATTCACATTCATCATTATCTATTGTCCCTCTTTTTTTATCACTAACCATTAATTATGCGGAAGTTCATCTAGCTAGCTATATGACACTTCCGCAAAAAATGGTCATCTAGCTAGCTATATGACACTTCCGCAAAAATAATTGTCATGTATAACACCAGAAACATACATAGGAATGGTGTAAGACACACCGTCTACCATTGTCTTGGGATAGTGGAATTAATTTAAGAAAGTATAATCGTCATTATGGACACTGCCATGATCGCAACGACTCCCTGTAATTAAGGGAGTTAATTTGCGAGACAAACTACAAGTGAAGCGTACGTTTATTCCATGGGTGTCGTAGCAGGATTGTATTAAATACATGGTGTCCGCTTGTGCGTTATAGAATGAATTTTCAATGGGTCATTATAGTAAAAAGATAATTCCACATTTATAAGACTGTTAATACTCTGGAATCAAAAGTTTAAATTAAATTGTTAGGGAAGACCAATTAGCGTGGACCTTCTTATTTACTAATTTTGCACAAAAGACGGGGACAGGCATTATTTTTTTTTTAATTTTTTGACATTTTAAAAATAGCAATTTGACAAAAAAGTATACTTTAATCATCCCGAAATCGCCCGTTAATTCAAATAGACCATACCTATCGCAAAATGACAGAGTTGGTCTCCATAAGACGCTCCACCGCTGTCCACACACACAGGTATAAGGGAACAATTGTGATTGGTCTCATACTCCGATAAATGAAAATCATTACCATTAAGGCCTTATTGGAATACCGATCAGAAAGCAACGTCGGAGATTCTGGCCCGAAATCATGCTCCAGACCATGACCATCTTATTATCTCTACGGCACTATTCATAATTTTTTCGTACTTCAATCACAACTCTGATTTTTTATGATTCCATCGTCCAACTCTAAAATACAAATAAATTCATAAACTAAATTTTTTGTTCCTGGAGTGGGCTTCGAACCCACCTACTTTAGATTACAAGATGAGTGCCCACAGACACACGCCCCGCAATCCGAGCCGGCAGAATTCGTTCTGTTGTAATACTTCAATATAACATTAACGGAATAAAGCGCACACATAATAATGAATCGCGCCCCTATGAGACGAGTCTAAAATATATCTCCTGGAGCATGATTTCGGCCAAAATCGCCAAGAATCATGCAGAACATACCAGGATATCATAAGTGTGCTCAGCGGCGCCGTAAATCTTCCAACAAATTTCACCCTATGTGCAATGAGTGTCATGTAGTTAACAAAAACATGCACATAATGTCAGCCAAAGGCCGAGAAGTCAATCCACATTAACCAAAATCTGTTGTTGTTGGATTTTAATTGCGCCTGCAGCTACTTAGGCTATTTGCGCCACTTAACCAAAACGTTAATGCTTTTCACGAGTCCACTCATTTAATGATATAAATTCTTTGTGTCTGTACTTCTGAATTATAATCGTATCTGAACGAGGGTAACGGAAATTGGAGACTTTAACATAGCTGCCTTTGCACCTGGACCACATTCCTTTTTTGTCTTGGGGAGTGTATTGTTGACACCAAAGACGACAGTTAAGCCAAACACAGATTTCCTCTACGGGTTTTAGTGTTCAATAGGTGATTATACCAGCGTCAGCTGAATGCCCAAAGATCGAATAACTCTGGTAGATTATACCCCTTGGATTATCTATAGGTGATAGACTCGTACACTGCGAATAGGAAGGGCATCTGGTTGTTTTTATTTAAGAAAAAAGTTACGCCTTATGTCCCTAATAATTTAACGTTAAAATTATTAACGGGTATCCAAAATGGTGCCGAATAATTGGATAAAATTCCATTAATCCTTTGCTCGACGTTTTATGTAGATAAAGGTCTCCAACAAAACCCTTCGCAGAAATAAGGTCGTCTAGAGATTTGTTTCGCTTGCTAGTTTCTGACATGTCCCGCCTGCGGCTCGACCTGGTCAGAAACTAGCAAGCTCAACACTCTCAATACTGACCAATTATATTCGCGGATGTATGTTTGGAGACCTTTATCCAATACGTAGAGGTCAGTGTTCAAATCTTGTTAAAAGCTACCATCAGTTATGGGGGGGGGGCTGCGTGACTCATTATGTCTGACTTGGTCACATGGCACAAAAACACGTGACAGTTGCAGTACCATGGTACTTTTGCACTGGTGTGTCGGGAACAAAGAGTTTCTATAATAGATATAGAGGCAAAACGTGTACGTAATCTTTAGAAATTCATCGTCTCGCATGTTTTGCCGACCACAATAGAAAGCATAGAGTACCAACACTAGAAAGCATGGCTGCCTCCGCTTCTCCCACAGTATGTGGAAGAATGCCGCTTTGGCATATACGCTAACGTAGTGATACAAATGTATGAGATGTAATTTGTTAGAGTGTGGGCCATGTGTAATAATAGTCACCTGGATCATTGGTGCTCAGATACTCTTTTTTCCTCATAATGCAATGCGCGCCTTAGGTGAAAAGATTATTCATTGAGGCGGTTTCTTTAAATCAAAACGACTGACGTGTCATTTCAGATTCTTTGTGTGGGCCATGGGTAGGAACAAAATTTACCACCCTAGCACCCAACATTCCACAACTGATATTTTGGCGGATTGTTTGTATCGATTGACATTATGTTTGTATACAAGCCCCAAACTGATAATTATTTCCGTGCAATATTCAAAATGTCCAGCGCCCAGCACGACGCCTGGTTTTGAATGGGCTTCACCCCCTGGTCGGGAACGCCATACCAATGTAATTGATAGTTGCCAGTTGCAAAGACAAAGAGGGTTTCTAATATTGAAAAGAGTGCGATATGGCGCTGGCTTTCCCACATTGACATAATTGAAAAGTGACAAAAGAGTTGTCTGCTATTGTGTTAACAATAACCACGTGTAAGAAAACGCCACAGTACAATTAACGCTATTTGACATTTATGTCACTGGTTATAAAGGCTTGGAACTTACACCGTCCTTCAAACTACTTCTAGTATACACTATGAGGCAGTGCATGCTAATCTACCAAGAGCTGAGTTTTCACTAGCCTTGTATGTGCACATGTTAACAGCCCTGACCAGGCATGTTCTGGTATCATAATCATACTTAAAAACAGGGGTGTGATTTGCTGCAATTATGTTGATTGGAATTTATTGAACTGTGAACTGCCCATGGGGAATTGAGATGTGTTTAGCCATATTGATAGTGTCATTGGTGTGGCTTTGTTGTATTGCCCGCCAATGGACGACTTTGTTGTTACTGGAGGGGGGGGGGGGTTAATTTGCGCCCCCCTAATTTTTTTCTTTTGCCCCCACCAGCCCCCCTCCCCCGCCCAGAAGAAAATGACGGATTTTTGGCAAAATCCTGCTGCGATCTCCAAAAATTTTTTTTTTTTTAAAAAAAAAAAAAAAAAGTCTGGTACCGCCACTGAAGCTCATGGAAGCTCCCCTTGCCGACATCCGAATTAATTTGAATTTCATGGGAGGTGTTATTTTTACAAGTTCATTTAAGAGCCTAGTGACAAGAAAATTCATTGACAGGAGGGGCATCTGATGCACTCAATTGCTGGTAATGAACGGGGATGCACTCCCATCTTGGAGGTTACGCGTATGTGCCCATATCTTTTGAAAATGTCACCCAAAGGACCACTTTTTTTGAAAGTTTTAGCACTGTCACCTAGACCCCTATTTTGGGGAAAATTTTGATTTTTCAGCCCAATGACCCATATTTGGTAAATTTTTGCAAAATTTTCTAAAAAGACCACATTTTTTTTTTGGACCGTTTTAGCACTTGTCACCTAAAGACCCCCATTTTTGGGGAAAATTTTAATATTTTCACCCAATGACCCCCAATATTTTGTAAATTTTTTTTGCAAAATTTTCTAAAAACCACATTTTTGGAAATTTTGCATACAACTTTGTCACCCGAAAATCCCCCTATTTTGGGGCTGTCTCTCACCCAAATACATTACCCCTATTTGTCCAGTACTCTGTCACAGAATGCCCCTGGGTTTGGAAGCGCCAGCCTTACACCCATACCCATTTCATATGTGATAGCCCCCCCCCCCCGGCATACGGTACGTCGCGTAATTATTCCCAAGTAATGGTGTTACAACACAATACTACTGAACGATGCACCATGTTACAGTGTGCACGTTTACAATCGTGTAACAACGATTCAACTTGGCAACAGGGCCGTTGCTTGAAAACGGCAGCGAAAGATCCGCTTACACATTGAAAGCGTGACTAAAATGATGCAAAATGTAAATGCCATTAAAACCTAGGGGTGTCCACCTGAAAACAAAACTGTCATCTCTATAGATCATATTTCTACATCAAATGGTGACATAATCTTTCGTGGATACCCTCTAGAATTTTTGTACAAAATGGTTAAAGTTGCAGCAAATTTCGCATTTTTGCATTGCGATGATCAAACTCGTGAGGGATTATGGGTAGTCTGGCAAGTCGAAATTAATAAACGACAGCATTTTTATTAGTCTCAGCTAGCATGCTAGGAGTCACGCAGGCGGCGGTACATCAGTTAGTTATTAGTGCTGCACGCTGACTGATGCTCGATCAAGAGCTTTCCAAGGTCACATATCCAGATCCAGGTGGGCCTAGGCCTACAGCTTGCGAGTTGGACCTACCTGTTTACTACTGGAGTATCTAAAAACTGTTTATGTGCCGTGTCAGGCAGGGCCATTCCTATGATGATGGGAGTGTGACCCACCATTATACTTTCTGTCACAATGTGGGGCCACAATACCTTCTCTCTGGCGTCAAAATTACGCCCGCCTTTTCCCACCCTACAGAACATACACGCGCAAGGGATGATAGATGCGAGTTACACGCATTCGCAGCCACTTTTACCCGCGCGTAAGTAGGCGCCAAATGTGACGGCGACTATACCAGACTTCTGTCGGCGAATTTGCCTTTCGTCGGCAAAATCAGACTTGTCGGCAAAATCGTTATTAATGTACAAAAATATGTAAGGCTGAAAAATATAATGAAGTAAATATTTATTTACTGATTTTTGTCGGAAAGATAATTGCTTGCGCTGGGGGGGTTGCTAATATGCAGTTTGCTTAAATAATCTGTTGATGGTTTTTTGTGGTTTGTGTTATGCCTTGTTTGTAGCGTACATTGAGGCCTAGAATTTGTGTCTCTTCTCCCCCTCCTCCCAGCTCTTCAGATTCAATCATTCAAATTAGTGGAAGAGCCAGACCATCTAAAGTAGCATTATTGGTACCACTGGGGGGGGCAAAGCGGCATTTATACCAGGGCTAACTCAGACTATTGACATACACGAAAATGTTTGATGGCCATCTGTAGGGGTAGCTTAATCGAGCTATGGGCTCGCAACAAATTATACAGGGGTCAAATTGAAAGGGTCCAATGTTGTGAATTGCATACCAAAATGTTCGTAGATCGCAAGGATTAAAAAATGTATAGTTTTGTGTATCTCTGACTTACCTTATGGAGTTATAAGCTCAAAACCGTGATTGTAGGTCAAAGGTTAAATTAGCTTATACAGGGGTCAAATACTAAAAACCGCTCCAATTTCAGTGGAAATTGTCTCATATATTTGTAATGTCATCACAAGTAAAATAAAGGTATGTTTGGCACTGTACAATGTATAAGTTACCAAGTTACACCCAAAATTAAAACCCAGCCCCTATAGGGGTATTCAATAGGGGTAGGGTAGGTGTAGCAATAATGAGTGTGCCGTAACTGTTAATTTCACTCGGAGGTCAAAGCGTCAAATTCAGATTTCATTAATTATTGTTTTTAATTTCTTTAGCAACAAGCATGTTCTCAGAGTATGAGAATAAAGCTTTTAGTTTAATTTGAAGCTTAGCTAAAGGCAAGCTTTAGTGAAAATTTGAAGTCTGTAACTATTGAGAATCATGTTCCAAGCAATGGTATCGAGCCAAATGCACCATTTTGAGATAGCGGCCTTTAAGGTTGGTCCAGTTGAGAAAAAATGCCTTACATTAATTAACAATAATGAATTAGCCAATAAGTTCATAAAGTCAAATTATTATAAAACGATGGATTATACACTTAAGTTGAAAGTAGTTAGCAGATAACAGAAATAAATAAAAATAATTATTACAGAAAATTAATATATAAATATAAACACAAAACAATAAAATCACAAAAGAATTAAAAATAAAGGAAATACATAGATATACATAACTTTGGCACTGAATTTGACGAACAAAAATAATCAAACTTGTGCGAACAGAATGTCAGATTTTTACCAAATTTGACGCAAAAGAAAATGGATATATTCAATATATACTCAATATTAAATAAAAACCAAATTTTGGCCTTGAAAAAAAGACCAGTTAACAGCAATGTTTGTAACACAGGTTAGGGCTCGGTATCTTGAAATAGGTCAAGCCTGACTGTTACACACTGGGCATTGTATCTGTTAGAGTTTTAATACTTATGGGCCATAAAGATTCGCAGGCATGGATTCGCAGGCAACAAAAGAAGTGACATAGGATGTTAACTGTCTATAGCTAGGGGCAAATATCAGACAGATACACAGTGGAGCACACCAAAGCACGTGTTTCAATAGGCATGACCCATTTTGGACTGTGTTCAAATTGTGTTTTGAAATATATACCATTTTGTTCAGCTATTGCTGGGCTTTGACAACGTATATTTTTGCCGAGGTCCCTCAGGACCTCGGCTATAGAAACCACTATGATCGATTCTGCATTGAAGTCTATGTCTTCATAGATTGTTACATAGATTTAGCTCTATTGATGTCATTCAGCAGATTTTCATTAAATGTTTTCCTGTGCAAAATGATCCACTTACTTACAGTAATTTTGGAGGTAGGTTGGGTGTGTAAATGCGATGCAATTTTAGACATCGGACAAAATCATCGCAGGTGTTAAATTGTTTTAAAAGGCTTTTCTTTGCTATTATCTTCCAAGATGGCTTTTGATGGCATGTTTGGTCTATTGTTGCAGGGATAGATAAAGAGCGAGTAACAAATAGGAGAGCTGTAGGTAAGAAAGTGATCAGGCCACGTAGAGTTACACTACGGTGAGCAAGAGTGTTTTTCATGTTACTGTGTGCTCTGCGTTCTCGGAGATTTTGCGCCTTATAGAACAATTTATTATTATTATTATTATTATTATTTTAACTTTTAAGTAAAATTTCTGGAGCAGTACAAGTAGGGATGCTTTCCCCCTTTCCAGTTCCTATCTTGCCATACACCTTTTAATTAACTCATCAGTTGATGAACGATTAACAAGAATTCACCCATCCATCTACAGCATTGTCCTCATTACTTCGATGCCCTGCAGTGGTTGTTCCGGGTCAAATAGAGCTGGTGTCAAATACTCCTTTGGCACTAGACTACATCTAAGTCCAGTTCAATTGGTTAATAGTATAAATCTGTGTTCAAGAGTAATTGATACATGTATGGATTCCTAAGTATAAATGGGGTACGTACAAAGGCACAGAGAAATGTCAGACTTGATGGAAGTCCATCAAGGCCGTGTGGCATTGTCATATCATGTTTACATTTTAGCTCTGGTATCAGGACTCACACTTGCACTTGTTTCAAGCTTTCTTGTGTTATGGTCAGTACTGATAGTATCTAGGCCTACTAGTATATAGGGCAGCCAATGTTGGTGCTATGTTATGTTTAAAAATTCACCCAGTGTAGAATAGCCTTATAAATGGGTTGCGGCTCATTATAATTACTATCTGTGGAATTTGATATTGATGCCCATATTTGCAACCTGTCCATTTTACAATGCATAAGTGCATTTGTATAAATTCTATTTATTATCACTTTACTCTTAAGATATTGTTACTTTAGTATAGACTAGACGAGATTCTCAAAAAGATACTTAATTAAGGAAGTACAGGCATTTTTTAGTAGAAGCGTTTCAAACAACTTTTATAGACTGATTTTTGTGCTGATTACGAAATTGCCGGTTGCTTTGCTGAATTTGAGTGCAACGGGGTCAAAATGCCAAAAATTCAAAATGTCCCGCCAAATGCAACATATTTCACCTATTTATTTTTTTTTAAGTAATGCATTCTACTTTTAAAAGTTATCCGACTTCTTCTATATACCGTCCCTTGAAGCTGAGTATATTTTAAATACTTGCCGGCATAAGTTCTTTCCCCACGTGCCCAAATTGGAGAAAATTCAAAATGGCCGCCAAAATACTGAACGTTATAAAGTGAAAAATATATACTTCCTCAAATGTGATTTTTTTATTCAATTTTTTTTTATAAAAAGGACAGGTACATGGAGTACTGTATCCTGTGAAAGGAAGACTACTCGGGGCGATTTCAATATAAATGCCATAATATTTTATTTCTATTTGTCTTAGAATAAGAAAGAGGCATAGGCCTACTATGATATGCGTTGTTAAAATTTTTTGTGTATAGTCACTTTGTAGGCCTAGCTATAGAGGTCATACTTTTATGTATGCAATAGATCAATTGTAGATTAGAATGTCTGGACCTTCGAAATGACTTGCTAGACATTTGGAAAGACCTAACAGCATCTGCCATATGTCCGTAGGAAGTGAAGGGAATCGTCAGCAGAGTAAATGAAGTTGCCCTTTCCCGTTATGAATGATTGGTCCCGAACGATCATCTAGAGTTCAGTCAGATTGTTCTTACAACGCACTTTCTAAAAAGTGGAGATTGGCATCCTAAATTTCAGTAAACTACAACTGTCAGATATATTATAGTCTTACCTTTCGATTAACGAACCATTTAGGACTTTAAAATGCTGACACCACCACTGTAAAATTAGTAATAGTTACAGTGTGTTGCTCTAAGAATGCCCGTAGACCTATAAGACCGCAATTAGAGCAAGAGCATGGACCCGGGTCAAACGTCATCGTTTTACCCCACTTTACAGAAACGGTTTGACACATTTGGTAGTTAGTATTGACCTGTATAGAAATGCTATAGGTAGGTAGTACACTAAAATTGTGGTGTCACTTTTCTTTTTCAATAGGGGCCAATTAAGGTTACACAGGGTCAAACTTTTAAAATGCTACAATCAGGAAATGTATTCCATATTGTCCTTCTAGTCCTCAATGCACGGAAAGTCCTGTTTAAATGTCCTAGTAATTTAATTTCAGTAAGGATAAAAAGAGGCGGAGAATCTCAATTGGAAACAAAAACAATCACTATTGGAAAACTTTAAATGGTCGGAGGAAAGCAGAAAGAAAACTCTTATTTTGGCCAAAAAAAGCGGTTATAAAAACCTCTTCAAATCTCACACTTTCTATAGGCTGGGAACTCACTATATATCAAAAAGATCATTGCACAGATAAGTTTCTTTTGTGAGAAAGTTAAAGAGAAACTATATGGTGGGTATGTGGATATGGTGGTGGAATATTCCTAATTATGGTAAATTAAATTTGTGCTCTTAATCTAAAAGGATATCTGGAATATCATAACATAGTTACCGACCTGCAAAAACATCGGTGATAGATTTAACACCGAGGGTGTTGCTTTTAACACCAAGCCGGTTTTTGGAGAAGTACCACACCTATTGTTGTCAAACTTACCACCAAATTGGTGTATATTACACTAATTTTGGGGTTACAATATATGACTAACACTTCTTGGTGTTAATCATGTATTTTAACACCCTCCTGGTGTTAAATTGACACCACTGGAGTTAATTAACACCCTCATGGTGTTAAATTGACACCACTGGAGTTAATTACACCCTCCTGGTGGTCCAGGAGGACACAACCAGTGGCAGATCCAGAATTGGAAAAGCAGGGGACAAAATAGATTTAAAAATGCGTGTTATCACCGAGTTCATTTACTGGTTCCGTAACTCTTTACACACTTATTGTTGGCTAGGAATTCGTATACTGGTCCAATTGATAACAACAATAATCCGACTTCATTAAAGAGTTCTGCATGAATAAATCTGTTTGCCGATAACTCGCAGTATTTAACTCTTCCTTGTGCCCCTGCTTTTTCGATTCTGGATCCGCCACTGTGACCACACTTTGGTGTTAGTAAGACCAATGTTGGTGTTAACTGTGATCGCTGTAACATCTAACATTTTAGTGGAAAATGTTGCTGTGTTATTGTTGTTTCTATATTAGCTGCTTAGCTTCACATACATAAACAGACCACCAAATGCAAAATCAAAATTTTGCACCAACCACCAATCGGTGTTTAAATCCTAAACTTTACCCTCAGAAATTAACACTGACAAGCTTACCACCGACCTGGTGTTGAATATTCAACACCGGAGTTTTTGTCATGTATGGGAAAGAATCGAGGTGTTGGGTTTGATCCGCAGAATCATAGAACATTGGTTTGATCCCTTGGGAGGCTTTCATTTCTTTCTTGAACTAAATTGTAATCTGAAAATGTGGTAGACATCAGTTTTTCAAATACTATTTTTTATCATGTCCTATTAAATCTGGTATTTTTTTCTGCCAAGTAGTGTAAAATAATATCTCAAACAATGCTATTGTATGAGTATGATAATATAAGACCAATAGCAGAGTTACATGTATGTTCTTTAGAATGAATACAAGCTTGAATGATTTATTTAAATGACTTCGCATTGAACCCAGATTCCCATTTTAGCGAATTGACTGAATATATTACATGTAGTACAACTCGTTAAATAAGTTTGATTAAGGTAAGTCATGCGATTCCAACCCGTCGTAAAGAACGAATAAGGAATCGAGACCTGAGTTGCTTTGAAAAAAGTAACAACTCCATAATTTTTATGGTAATTGTGAGAAGCTGTATATTTTTTCGTGGCTCAATTCCAAAGACATCTATGATATTATTGAATCTAACAAACAAAAGCCTTTCTGCATTAGTTACTGAGAAGATAAATTAATAATATTGAATACATGTGGATAGTCTCTTTATGTTCAACCAGAGAAATTAGAGTTGCAAACCAAGATTCTTACTTCCAATTCAGTCTTTTATTAATCTCATTCCCTGTAAGAGTAATCTCTACGGATGAAACTTTCTGGAACAGGTGAATGTAACTTTTGTAAATGTACCTCAGATTATGACCATTTTTGTCTTGTGTTCTAAAATATATTATTTTGAAACGTTTATGGATTGTATATTCCTTGATGAACTCTTCTTTGGAAGTAAGTTTAGAAAAGATGGTTTGGAAAACATCGGGGGGAAGAAAACTAATGCGATTTAATAAAAACGTTTTTAAAAATGTTTTGCATCATATTCGGTCCATAAATGAAGAATGATATCAAATGAAACAATTTCCAGCTTTCCTACTTGTATTCAATAAGAGATTAAAAAATTAGTCCAACTGCAGGAAAAAAACAAAGACACGATTACTTAAAATACATGAAATATGGGGAACGTACTCAAACTACTTGAATTTTTGATACTTTTAAACTATATATGGATATGGACAATATTAATGAACTAATAAATGCAGACGTTATATCTTTGAGGTTAAAACTAAAAAAAATGAATAGTTTGACAGTGATGGTGTCATGTACTTAGAAGATGTCGTATTCATTTTACTTAGTCAAAAGGTTAAGAACTTGTATCTGTTATAGTCTTAGTTTACTGAATTTAAGGTTGCCTTTCTCATTTTTGGAATGTTGTTCAGCTTAGTTCTCAAAGTAATTCGGAAGGATAAATAACATTTAATGGCCCCATATTTTTCCTCCACGTAATTATGAATAACGGTGAATTCTGATATTGGGAGATGCTTTGGTCTTTTTAAATCCATTGTCAGTCCCTTTGAAAGCAAGAGAAACTCATATAGCCACCCCGATCCAGGCATTAGTCTTTAATTTTCCTTTCATACAGAAATCAGACTTAAAATATTACACTTCTCTTGTATCTATCCAGTACGAAAATGGAGGATGTAGTAAAGACCCTTGTCCGTCTTTTGGACTTTCTCAAACACTACTTTTCTGGTGTCATGACGACTAGTATGCAAACTATACCTCAACCTTTTTACCAATTCAGTGATAAATATTGTATTTTGGTAGCCATGTTGTAATGTTGTGATCCCTTTGCACTCAAAGCCCAGAAAGTTAACTGGATACAAAAACCAGTCGAGGAAAGTTGTATCAAACACCTATACAAAAACAGTAGTGCAGTGCTTTTTACAATCCTTGTTAGACCTATACAAGGTATTTTAGCGGCACTTTTGAATTTGATCAACTTTTACCCCTTGGGCTACAACTTAAAACTGAGAAGTTGAATAATAATATACTCACCTTCGGAGGACATATGTTAATAACACTGAATATTGTCGCCTAAATTAAGTTGTTAAGTTTTGTATGATATTTTTGGAGGCCCATCTGAATTTGGTCCAACTGTAATCCCTTAGCTAGATTTTATGATTAATAGTCAGTGTTAATATACTCAGTTGCAAGTCTGTGCAGAAAAGTAAGTTAATGGCTGTTACTGTTGGAAAATTACTGAATTATATCTTTTGACATAAATTTAGTGTTAGTTTTTCAGGCGCCATTTCGAATTTCGTGAATTTTGACCCCTTTGCACTCAAAATACAGCAGAGCAACTGGCATTTTCGTGATCAGCATTAAAATCAGTCTAGAAACATGTTTCAATTGCTTCTACTAACAATGCCTCATGAAGTTTCATTTCATGAATTTCGTCTTGTCTAGTACTGGTCAGTGGTCTTTATCTCGTTTGGAGCATTCGGCCGCGTTCAATGTCGATTATTCCTTTGTGGCATTACGGGACATTTCACATGTGATGGTAAATATTGCCATCAGAGGTTTGTTAGTGCGTGGGTGTTTATTTTTTTTTTTCATTGTTTTCCAAATGCTTTTTTTTTCTGATGACTCAGTATTACTCGCTTTGACTCGGGAATTGATGGTTGTTCGGGCCTGCTAGTCTACATATTGATCTCTTTCGTTTTTTTCCCTTTATTTTCTTCTTCCTGCATAGTTAATATCTTGTCAGTGCCATTTGCTGGTTGTCCATAGGCCTATATATAGCCAATTGCCATAGCCACAGTCTTTCTCACATGTCTTGTCTTGTTTCTACACTTAATGTTGTCTTTGTTTTAATTTGCCTTGCCGTGCACATAACTTAAAGGGATAGCAGCGATTTGCTAATCCGAAACATCAAAAAAACAATCAAAATTCATATTTTTGTTATTTTTGGTTACTGGCATTGATATGCAAACATAACCTGCAAGTGTTTTGACTTGAAATCGTGTATTAAGCGTACAATTCAGTACCTTTTTATCTGATCTTGCATTTCTATATGTGCGTATCAAAATTCCGACTTGAGAGAAAAAAAAGCCTCTCTGGTGATATCCCAGATTTTAAGCATGATATTGTGCACACATGATCAAACCAGTTTGACCTCAATCACAAACAATATTGAACTTTGTTTATTCTGTGCTAGTGTAAACCACAACCAGCCTGTTTATTGTAGATTTTGAGACTCTCGCTGTATGTCTTTTTGCTGCAGACGGTATGACAAATTTTTTCCCCTCAAATACTTCTTTTTTAAAGAAAAAAAAAAAAAAAAAAAAAAAAAAAACTATTGGGGTTTGTTTCTACTTTTAAAACTTTATATGGAATGAACACACTTATCCCGGATTTATAAGTTAAAAACAATGCATTTCACATTTTTCGATTCTCTCGCAATATCGCTGCTAATCCCGTTTAAGTATTAGGGTGGCCATACTTGTTTGAATTTTGCTCTTGCTTGGTCATAGACTATGTGTTTGGTCATCCTTCCATTTTTACTGTCTATTTTTTAATATTTTGATCGAATCATTGTAAATAAATGAAATGAAACTCAATTAACAACTCTCCAAGGAACTCCTGTCATACATGTTTCGCAAGTTTTTGCTTCACCTCAAAAAACATGGTTATCAATGTTTTTTTTCACTTGCCAAAACACCTCTTTGCCATTGTTGTTTGTCCGATAAAAGTGTCAACAAATTTAGTCTTGATATTGTGTACTTATTTTTTTGAACAATAAATATGTTGCATTTTTAATTTTTAGTGCTATGGCGACCTCGCACAGTTTTTTTTCAAATACTTGTTCCACTTTCTATGACTTATAGCTTTGGTACAAGAGATGCTAACGGTCAATTTTTTTGTCGTCATGGGTTAAAAAAGTACAAAATGGTCCGGATTTTAAAATTGTGTCAAATTGTCAGGATATACAATCAACATGATTAATAAGAAAATGGTATACTGAATCTGTATTGAAAGTTTAATCCGTATGTGACTTTCAGACCTTTTGGCTTTAACCTCACAATACAATGCAACCCGGTCCATTTTAGCGAGGGCAGCATAGCTAACTATCGTGCCTTTGTGATAAAAGCATGACAGTTTCCACAGTTGTAGATGGAAAAGGAATACGAACAGATTAAGATCGTGAGCCATCGCCAAATTTGCACCCCAGTCAGGCATTTCCGATGGCCGCCAAAATGACAATTTTAGGCATAATTTGCTAAATTTCAACACCTGCCTTTTATTTATGTCTATACTAGTCATAAAAAATACGCCAAATGAATGTTACAATGTTTTGTACAATCACAGGCATCTTGAAACTATGGTCCCTGTCGGGCCATTTTCCAGTGCCTCCGAAATGACAATTTTAGGCATTTTTTGCTAATATCAAACACCAAGCCTTTTAATACTAATATCAACTTTGACCTAAAAACCTGCTAGATATTTGTACATTGATCGTCTAATAATTTAATTAAGGTTATAATGTATGTCAGTTATATTAACGGCGTGTTACTTAATTTTGATTAAGACTTTGCCATTTTTGCAATCATAATTTCAAAATTTTATGATAATCATAAACATCATACGTTGTAGTCGCACAAAGCTCATTAAAGTGATGAACCTCAAACTAAATTACCCCAAAACAAGAAATATCCCTTATGGCTATCAACTGATATCACATTGGTAATGATACAGAATCACCGAATTGTTTCTTAACAACAAATTAAGGAAATTCTCAATGGCCTGTATGGATATCAAAGCATCTCGACTATTTGCCGGAATATAGTTGACGTTCATCCACATTATCACCTACAATATTGTGTAAAACTATACTCGATTCATCTGATATGTGACCCCGTACCATTCTTGCGGAGGTGAAAAATTCAATGAGGCGCAGGACTTCTGTTAATCATGTTATTGTGAGGAATGTTAAGGCCTGAAATACACTATTGTGCGTTTCCATACATGAATGAAATTGTATTTTGTGGCAGGTGAGTGAGTTATATGACCGGAGTGTCCTCCAAGATAATCCGGTGTGGCACGTGCATTTGAATTCTTTCATTTTCCCTCTCCGACTTAATTGAATAGGTCCAAAACTCCAGGGGGACGAACGTATCAATGCGAATCGACTATAGTATATCACTTTAAACAAGTCGGGATAATTTTGTACCATCGGGAATCTAGACCCAAGTAATGAATAAAATATAGCTTACTTTATTCACCTGGTAATTTCTTTTTTATTTAGTTACTTATTAAGTGCGTGATTAGGAGTTGTCATGATTTAATGTATGAGCTACCAAGTATCAAAAAAGTCTTCCCAGTTCCAAATGCTAGTCACAGTTCAGTTCTGGATCTATATAGAAGTTGTACTAGCTCAGACAACCACATTAGTGTCTACAGTCTGGACGAGTATTTTGTTATGGTTATGTGTAGCATGTACTACAAAGCAACATCATGCGGCTATCAGCCTCTTTGTGAGAGAATGAGAAGAGGGAGACAGTATCCTCCAATAGGCGTTTGCTCAGAACACATTCACCATCAGTTGTTTGTCTTGTTGATCAAACGAGTGAACAAACATTAGAAGAGTATGGGCAGGAACATGTAGAGCTCTGTTTTGTTGCTATCTACACGTACGAAGTCTTGCCAATTCCTGCAACTAAACGTCTGCGTACACCTGACGATCACCGCAAGAAAGAGAGGTAGCGGTATTTGCGTTGTTAGATCTAGAAGCACTTTCCCCGTAAACATAAGGCAGGGATCTGCCTCGTGATTTTTGATGAGTGCCAAAAATGGCATTTAGGGATCGATCCCATCATGCTCGTCCTCTTTTCCCGCAACCCCTTAGGCTCACCCTTCGGGCGACAACCAGTGGGACTGGGCGGGAAAGGATCGACATTGGAAAAAGGAGATTTCCAAATAACGGGAATTAAGAAAACAATACTGTTTTCGAACAAACTCCCTCATATTTGAAATCGCCTTGGGTTTCCAATGTCGATAACTACAAATTGCATCGACATTGAAAAAAAAAAACTTTTTCCAGACTAGCACCGACCATTAGCCGGAGATAGTTGTCGCCCGAAAAAGAGACTAACACGATTCGAATAGAAAACCAAAGGTAGGACGAACCCGAAGGCTACCCTTCAAAGGGTCGCCGCGGGTAAGCACCACCTTTGGATACAGGTGCGATGGCTACTAAAGGCCTAGGAACAAGTAGGCCCCGCCTTCACACCCAGTCCACCCAATAAGTGATTTCTGAGTTAAAGTCCCGGAAGTAGACCTACCCTGAACTAATCACGCTCACGCTGCTCGAGGACAGCGCGAGTGAAACCGCCAGCCTCGGGACTCTTATCCTTCATGTAGGTTGTGATGAAGGAGTTGTTTGCACGCCAGCCAACGGTATTAATGATCTGTTCTGGGCGAAGGCCGCGGTGAAAGGCAGCAGAACTTGCCACAGCTCTGGTGGAATGGGCCGTGGTACGTTCGCCGACGTTCGCCGGATTGGCCTGATTGATAACCTCGCAGACCCATCGTGCCAGAGTTTCTTTGGAAGCAGCCGTATGCGGAGTTCGTGTTATCACAAACAGCTGCTCTACCCTACCACGAAGGGCCTTTGTACGGGAGAGGAAATATTTGAGTGCTCAAAGGCGGCCTGGTGTTAAACATGTCAAGTAGAAGGCGGTTCAAGGATTCATCACCTTTCAGAACAGCCCCAGGGGTCGTTCTTCGCTGATAGAATTGAACCGCCGAACTGTAACTCTTGATTGTGTTCGTGTCTAGGCCACTACTGAATAAAGAATTCAGGAAGTCTGCGAGCTGGCGAACAGAGGCAGTGGCCGGATAATTTTTTTTAGTCCTGCACCACTTAGCGAAGACCCGCCACTGTCCAAAATAAGTGACGTGTGTGGGACCTTCGTCAGCCCCTGGCCGCCAGATTGGCAGCGTCACGAGAAAGGCCTTGCGTCTAGGTCTGGAAGCATTTCCTGACAGCGGCCACTCTGTCTGAAAAAGCGTCGCCAGACTCGTCTGGACATCTGCAATTGAGTCCCACAGGACATGAGAGTCCCGCGGGAGCGTCCACGGTGTCCCTGCAAGCAGGTTCACTAGCGGACAAAACCACGGCTGACGAGGCCAGAAGGGGGCAACGCAGTTTACCCTTCCTACCATGTCTACCACTCGTGGGATTGGCGGGAAGGCGTAAGCCTTCATCCCCGACCAGTCAAGAGAGAGAGAGCATCCGACGCCCACGCCCCGGGATTGCGTCCCAGGGAGCAGTACGTCAGAAGCTTGGCATTTCTGGCGGATGCGAACAGATCTATCGACGGGCGATCGAACACCCGGAAGATCTGACGCGCTACCCGATGAGACAGGGACCACTCCACAAACGTGGTCCCGCCCCTGGATAGGGAATCCGCAGTGACATTGTGAACGCCCGGTATGTGGACAGCCATTAACATGATCTCCCTCTAGATGCACCACTCGATCAGTGTCGTGTGTGGAGGCCAAAGAGTGGGAGATCCTCGTTCCACCCATGCAGGTTGATGTACGACAAAACAGTGGGGTTGTCGGACCTGATGGGACCTTGAACCGGCCACCAAGTCCTATAAATGATCCAGAGATAGAATCACTGACTTCAATTTCCAGGACAGTGATGTGAAGAGAAATGATATCAGGCGACCGGCGGCCCGAAACAGTCTCGTCCCGAATGTGACCGCCCCAGGCCAGGCGATTGCTGGGCCAAACCTCCACCAGGTCAGAGCGCCCCTCACGATCACAGTCATCGGAACCAGGTGGTCTACGTGGACGGGCGATAGTGCGCCAGAAGGTGAAGCTGGATGGGACGCATACGATACCGACCGTTAAAAAAGGCACGATGTTCACAAGGCTGGCCATGAGGCCCGCACCTGGAGCCAAGCTAAAGCACGAGCTTGGCTGGCCCGGAAGGAGCGTAGCGCCTTGAATGACATTGTACACGCTCCCCGTTGGAATACACGACCCATTGGCAAGATCCAGTTGCGCTCCCAGGAAACTGGGAACTGACTCTGTTCGAAGTTGGATTTCGAAAATTTCACGAAGAACTCCAACTTCATGACCTCCTGCACCACCCAGTTGGTTTGCGGCTAGTCTAGAGCGAGGTCCCTAGTCGGGCTGAGCATCAACCAACGTCCAAGATAGATACAAAGTTTGATCGCCTGCCGTCTGAGAACCGAGCCAACGGCCTGACCCACACGAGTGAAGACTCTCGGCGCCGTGGGCAGGCGCAAACGGGGAGACACCGGAACTGGTACGCTTCTTGTTCTATCTGGAAGCGAAACCAGACTTGATTCTCCGTGCGATTGGGATTGCTTGTAGAGGTAGGCAGGGCTCCTAAATAAATCGGGATAAGGACACTCGATCAAGAGAATTATGGATGCGTACGGCAAACTGATCTGCATGAAATCTGTTAGATATAGTTGGCCAGCCGTGCGTGGCGATATACCGATACGTCATCCCCCGGTTTAAGTCATGAATACGTTTATGCATAATTATGGAGCTTATCGAAATGGTGGCGCTATCACATCGATATCGAAATGTCTATGGGCATTGTACACAGTTTCACCCGCCTGGGTAGTCCTTGAGATCCAGAGACGTGGCCCAAACAGTTCTTGACTTGGGCAACCAAGAGCATGGGCCAATGTCGCATCGAATTTTTTTCGGTTTTTAATGAAGACATGAGTGGCTTCGGATTGAGGTATCGGCGCCAATCACCCCCCCCAGTCTTTTTGGGAGTAGGGAAGCTCGACCAAAAGCCCCTCAAAATCAAGGGGATGGTAAATTGATTGCTCATTGCGTTCGAAGGTCCACGATTTCTGAAGCAGGACCTGATGCTTGGATCCGCGGGGAGCCGCGTGATCCTCTTGACAGAATGACGGTGAGGAGCCGTGAATTCCTGACGGTAACCGTCGGAGACCACACTCCTCAAAACAGTAGAGGGATTTATCGATAGCGCGCATGTCCGTGTGTGTGTTCCAGTTTGGTTAGGTTTTCGTTTTTCAATTCTTGTTCGAAAAGTTTAAGTCCGATTTAAACCAGACTTGGGGTTCAGGTGCAATAGGGGTTCATTTATATGTGCATGATGTAAAAGGTCATGGACCAAGGTCAAAGGTCACCGGAGGTGATGTTCCAGGCTGTCATCTTGCCGGGGGATGACGCAAGTTTAGTTGCTGGTTTATTTTTACAAAGTTGTGAACATTTTTGTAAACGGAGATGCAAAACTTCCAAATGGAGTTGGTACAGGGCGAGCCGGTGCCTCCTCCACCCTCTCTTTGGTCGAGTGGATTTAATCAAGATAGCCTACCAAACTTGACACAAATATTAATCAATCGTTCAGCTTTGAAATGAAATCAAAATGACTTCAATATATTCTGTACTTACAAAGATATGATAAGAAAACGAAAGTTTGTATTGAAAAGTGTGACGCCTCTACCATTTTTAGATGTTGAGTTCAAAACGTATGACCATCAGTATATGATTGCCAATTTAAAAATGGCTGTTACAAACTAAAACATGCAGTATGTTTTATTTCTTGAGTAATATCTGTGACGGTTACACGAAACTATTATATGAAAGTAGTTTACATGATCTGTATGTAATATCTTTAAATAACCAAATGAAATGCTTTTGGCTGCCATTTTTAAAGATGAATGTTTGATTTAAAATTATCCCTTTATCTCCATAAACCTTGTTGTCACTTTAAAATGTCCTCTTAATATTTTCAGACCATTAAAATAACATTTTAGCCATCATGTCACCAGCATTTTGAAAGCGTATGCATGTGATAAACAGTGAAAATCAACTTTTGGCGGCCATTTTGAAAGATGGCTGCCAAACCCGTCAGGGGTAAAAATTGAAGTGGCTCATGATCTCAATATTTTAGGTATATATTACTCTACTTATACAAAATCCCTTGCTTTTATCACTAAATGCACGATTGTTACGTATATTTTAGTTATGCCGCTTCGCTATTTAATTCTAATATCATAAATGCCATAGACGTTGTAGCTAATGTGTATGTTATTATGTGGTAAAACTAAACGAACAATTTGACGCCATTTTCAAAACAATCCATTCCAATGGATTTTAAATTTTTATATCCCCATTCTGACTTTGAAGATATTTTGCCTTATAATTATCGAACTATATCACTGAAAAAAAAGGTGTCAAATTTTGGGTCTTCAGATGAGCATGTAAAGGTGTCAATTTGACATGACACCTTTAGACACCTTTAGGATGTCAGATGACACTTTTAGGGTGTCAGATGACACTAGATGAGACATTTAGGGCATCAGAATGTCAGTTGTAGAGCTCATAGTGCTTTGGAAAACCTTTAGGGTGTCAAGCCAGAATGACACCTTTGGTTCTCAAAATGAGACCCCCAGAGGTGTCATTCTGGCTTGACATCCGAAAGGTGTCATTCTGACATCCTAAAGGTGTTATTCTGACACCCTAAAGGTGTCACCTGACAACATAAAGGTGTCATCTGATACCCTAAAGGTGTCAGGTGACATTCTGACACCTCAACCGTGTCAAATTGACACCTTTACATGTTCATCTGAAGACTCCAAAGGGACACCCGACAGTGTTCATTTTTTTGTGTGTACAACCTTTCAGATAAGACAAACCTATACTTTTAAATAGTGGAAACGTAATGAAACCGGTTGTGTACTTTTTACACATTCTGACCATTTCACACCTGTTGACCCCTGTCTAAGACCTGCCCCTTAATCCCCTGATTTTCGCTTGTAGATTTTCTCTGCTTTTTACCGGGGCTTTTTTATTATTTTCAAATGTCAAATACTAAAACACCAATTCTTGGTTTGAAACCTTTGTTTTGGAATTGTTTTGAGTTTGTGGCACCTATTTTCGTAAGGCGGCCGCCGGGCTATAAAAAAAATCCAATTATACAACCGTGAAATGGACTTTGATGACAAAAGTGTGCGAGATTGTTTAGGGCCCTATTATAATATTTTTGAAAAAGAGAACGCTGTTTAGTGGCATTAAAAGTGAACTCTATTATTTTAATCTTCACCATTTTATTAATAATTCATATAAGCTTCAAAAACATAAGGACCATAAACAATATACTCATAGCCTATCATTATTTTTAAATGTTCTTTGAAACAGTATATGCCTATAGAACAGGGCATATATTAAACAGTCACCAATGGTAATAGGGTGGACTCCATGAAAAAAGATGGGAAAACGTTTTGCAGGAGCTTTCATTTACTCATTTTTTCACCATCGTTGCTTGCCAAGGTTCCAAAGATCTAAAATAATGTAGCGTTGCCTTATCTCAAGGGCAATAGCTATATGGGGATAATTGCATGTCATCATCCTGGACCGAAGATAAGGTAGAATGAAGTGACCGATTCCTATGAAAATGGTGTCAAATCGTTGGGTCTTATTATGACTTCTTCAAAAATTCAAATCACATTGCGCCCCCTGTTTGTCATCAAAAAGTTATTTTGAAATCGCACTGTTGGCATTAAATTGTTTGTAGTACAAGGGCCCCAGACCCCAGTAAATTCAGAAATTACCATTTTCATGCATTTTTACTAAAAAAAGTCGGGATCATGACACACTTTTTTTCAGGTCTACAAACAGAGTCGTAAATGGCATTTTTCAAGACCTGCTTTAAAATGCTTTGTTTTTGTAGCAAAGGACAGTAATATAAGGTGTTGATATACCTAACATAGCAAATTAGTGAAAATGACATTTTGACTTTGAAAAAAAAGACCGATAGTTGGTTTGTAACCCTCAGTATACAGTTTGTGTAAATGTATACTTCCCATTGACTATTTCTAGTCACATAATTCTTTGGAACAGTGTCCTATAAAACATCCTTTTTCAGTAGAGGTGCCCGTATAGAGTCCCAAGTAGGAAATACGTATTTGCTATTTTATCTTCCGTCAAGCGCTTCTTGCACGACAATTTACAGCGCATGACTTAATTAATTGTAATATCTCATTTTGCATCTTGGAAATTCTCATATTAACGTTTACAGGCGATCACCCCGCCAGCATGGGTACAGAAAGTTTGACAAATGCCCGGGGTCTCTCTCTTGGTCTGGTGGATGTGCGGGCAGGGTGTTTTTGAAACCACTATACTCCCGAAAATATACACTCTCTTAATTACAGGGATTTAAAATAACATCCAAAAGGTTGTGATTAGGGACCGCTCCATTTTTACAGATGTAAAATTCTATAAATAGATTTAATTTAAATCTTAAATGAATATTCCCTAATCACAATCGTTTTGGGATTTTTTTAAATCCTGTAATTAAGTGTACCAATGAAGCAGATTCACTACCCATCATTATACCAAAATTTATATTGAACCAATTTGATTGAACCACCATTCTCAACTTGGCTACCCCTTCTAAACTGTGCTAATGATAGCCTATCGTGACATCAACTTTACAGTATTTATTGACATCTTTGTTTATGGATAGTTTAAAATCAGGGGATGATTTTGAAGAAAAGGGGCACAAATAGTATACCTGAGGCTGGACTTGGAGTGCAAACATGCTTTGGCGGAGAGCTGAGAGAAAAAAAGGTATTTTGAGCCTTCTGGCCATGGAGCTGGCATGTGGTTTGCATGCATTCTTCATACCTGATCTCTTGCCGTCGAAGGTCCACTATTTCTGGAAGCAGGACCGATGCTAGTGGATCCGCGGGATGCCGCTGATCCTCTTGACAGATGACGGGAGGATCCGTGAATTCCTGACTGTAACCGTCTGAGAACCCACACTCTCAAACGTAAGTGATTTTATCGATAGCGCGCATGTCGTGTGTGGTGTTCCAGTTGGTTTAGGTTTTTCGTTTTTCAATTCTGTTTCTAAAATTGTAATTCCAAATATTAAACCAGACCCTTGGGGTTCAAGGGTGGCCAAAAAATTAGGGGTTTCATTTATATGTGCATGATGATGTAAAAGGTCCTGACCAAGGTCAAAGGTCGCCGGAGGTCATGTCCAGCTTCAATCGTGCGGGGATGACGCAGTTTAGTATTTTCTGTTTTTTTACAAAGGTTTGTGAACATTTTGTAACGGAGATGCAAAACTTCCAAATGGAGTTGGTACAGGTGCGAGCCGGTGCTCCCCCACCCTCTCTTTGGTCGAGTTGGATTTAATCAAGATAGCCCACAAACTTGACACAAATATTATCAATCGTTCGCTTTGAAATGATCAAAATGACTCAATCCTATTCTTGTACTTCTTACAAAAATAGGAAGACAATAACGAAAGTTTTGTATTTAAAAGTGTGACGCCTCTACCATTTTTAGATGTTGAGTTCAAAACGTAATGACCATCATATAATGATTGCCAATTTAAAATGCTGTTTACAAACTAAACTGCAGTATTTTTTAATTTCTGAGTAATATCTGTGACGGTTACACAAAACTATTATATGAAAGTATTTTTTCAATGATCTGTATGTAATCATCCTATAATTTGGGCTAATGTTTGATGTAGTTATGTGTATGTTGGTTGTGCACAAAAGGCCTTCCGTCAATTTCGATCCATGTTGCGCCAAATTCGCATGAAAGGTGCGTGAGGATCCCGGACGGATTCTCGGCTTTATTTGGACGAAATCCGTTTCATAATGGCTGAAAAATTAGCGAAAAATATTCGGTTGCTAACTGTAAATACCATTTGTTTGTAACCCGTTTACTAAGTATCGCGTACGCGGTGGTGCGTTGCGACGGGTGGTTACGCGTGCCAACGGCGATTACGCGTAAGACGCTTATATGCGGTACTCAAGTTTACAAGTTTCTTCAGATCCCTGTGCGACAATCGTTGTTATAAGAGAATGTTATAACAAAAGTATTAATTATTATACTTACAGAAAACATAAAATTTAAACAAAATATCTACTCAAACCGTTTCATAATACAGCGCCAAATTTTTTGCAAGGCTGGAGTAAAAACAATTTCCTCTACTTTTTGAACATCCATGAGGGCACTCATTTTAGGAGTTTTGGGCGGTAATTATGTATTAAGAATGTGTTTGTACATGGACGCATTACTAAGTGTCGCGTATGCGTGGTGCGTTGCGACGGGTGGTTACGCGTGGCAACGGGCGATTACGCGTAAGACGCTGTAATCGGTACCAAATAACAGGCTCCTTTATGTGGCAAACGTGTGTGGAAAAAGCAATCGTCAGAACCACGTCATGTTATTTCTTTCGCTTTGATTTTCTATGTATGGATACTAACGGTTATCCTGCACGAGTTTTGAGAAGAAACAAATTAAAATATAGGCCTACGTTAAATTACGGATGAAATATTTTACTATTTAGAATACAAACTATATAGGCCTAGATTAGGATATGCTGAAAACTACAAGGAATAAAAAATAGGATTACGGGGCTGGTTGTGACGGGGTTGGAGTTCATCTGCAGGTTGGGGGGAGAACTTTTATGGAGTTTGAGGAGTTAAGAGAAAAATATGTGGAAAATACGGGAACTACGGCTTACCCCACGGGGATTACGTTTGAGAAAAAAAGTACTTTTGAGAAAAAAAGTCAACGTAATTAACTTATACGGGATTAAATATTGAAGTTTTATTATTTTAAATCCCATCCGAGAAAAAATATCGACTTTATACGGGATTAATATTCAGTAACGATCCTTAGAAATCGTACACTACATGAGCCTATGGGTAGTATAGGTACGGAATTTGAGATATTAACATGTGAAAAATACAACATTTGCGACAACGGGAGTCCCTAAGTTCAGGGTTACGGGTTTGGTTGCGGTGGCCTCGCCATAGTGTTTCATTTCTTCAGTGATCGCTTCAGTTTTTGTGATCGCTCCCGTTTACCCCTCACTAGCGGGAGGCCCGCGCGAAGCGCGGGCCTCCCGCTATCATACTATAATTTGGTAATGTGTGATGTATGTATTTATGTTGTGTTTGTTGGGGGGCAAAAAACAAAAAGGCCTGTCCAATTTCGATCCATATTGTGTCAAATTCGCATGAAGGGGCGTGAGGAGACCGTACGGATTCTCGTCTATATTTGGACGAAATCCGTTCATAAATGGCTAAAAATTAGCGAAAATATGGTCGGTTGCTACGGTAATTATATTTGTTTGTCACGCGTTTTACTAAGCAGCGCGTTGCGTGGTGCGTTGCTAACGGATGGTTGCGCGTGGCAACGGGCGATAACGCGTAAGACGCTATACATGCTATATGCGGTGCGCAAAAAACAGGCTCCTTCTAAATAGGCAACCGGTGGCGGGGAAAGAAAGAACTGGCCAAGAACACGTCTGTATTTACTACTTTACTTTCGCTTTGATTGTCGTATGTAATGGATACTACGGGTTAACCCACGGGAGTACGTTTGAAGGAAAAAGTAACCGGAAACTTATACGGGATTAATATTTGAGTTTTTATTAATTAATAACAAAAATACGAGAAAAATAAATTATACGGCATTTTACGGATCAAATATTCATTCATTGACGATTCCCTTAGAAATCGGTAACTACATCGGCTATAGGATTTGATAGGTCCGGGAATTTGAGTTCTACAATTTTGAAACTACAACATTTGCGACTGAGGGGAGTCCTAAGTTCAGGGTTACGGGTTTTGGTTACGGTGGTGTTGCCATAGTATATCACTTCTTCAGTCATTCGCTTCCATTTCAGTGATTGTTCCCGTTCACTCACCTCAACTATCGGGAGCCCCCGCGAAGCCGCGGCCTCCCGCTAGTACATCTTTAAATAACCAAATGAAAGGCCTTTTGGCTGCCATTTTTAAAGATGAATGTTTGATTTTAAGAATAAAATTATCCCTTTATCGCCACACAGGTTTAACATCGCGTCTATTTGAACATTATACCGTCCCTCCCGCACCTTACATATGCTTCATATGCAGTACGCATCACCAGTATGAAAAGCGAACGCCAACAGAGCCCAATTTCCGATGATGTTAAGATCTTTGACTCCGCCCATCCTAGCTCCAGCCTGTGTTTAATGAACGGAAAAGGCTTACAGATTACTTATAAAGGGCCCTTCGAATCGATAAATTCAGAACATTGGTCAATTGTAGAAATTTGTTTTAAATGAATAGGTTCGGTAGAGCACCCTTGAACTAGTTGGTATAGTGTATTGGCCAGGAAGTTAAAATTGGTGTGACACGTGCTACTCTTCAAAGTTGTTCTTCGTAAATTTGCAAGAAAAAAAAACTTTTTTCTTCATTTTTTCAAATTTATACCTATATAATATTTTCAAATTCATGCGGTGTGGTTCCATGTAGGATTGCAACGAACGTTTGCTTATTGCAATCAGTGAGTGTTTTCGTCTAATTTTTTAACATTTCATCACACACGGTAAACTCTATTGCTGCTTCAACCATGGCAACTGTCATCATTAATGTGACAAAATGTTATTGAAAATGGTCAAAAGATGGCGCTGTGTATTCTGAACATTGTAACACTTGTGTCATGCGGCTCAGGTGAAAAAAAAATGGCGAAAGAAAGGTGGAAATGGAAATCCTCAACTGTGCATAACAAAAACCTTAGCCGTAAGCGGCGCGCACAAAAAAAAAAAAAAAAAAAAACCTTCCACCTAAAGTGTTGGAGTTCCCGATCAAAAAAAATCTTCACAACTCTATTTTTTGGGATTTTAATTTTGACCGAAAATGGCTAGTTTTGCCCATCTTTCGTTTTTTTTTTGGCCTATTCTATTCTACAAACACCCATCTTTTTCTTCATCTGTGAATTTAGTACACTTATTTTTTCCGGTATGGTCGTCAGAGACCTTTAAATGTCGCCTTTAGTGTGTGTTGGTATAAGGAACTTCGAACCTTAAATGCTTTTTCTCAATTTTTTTTTACGACCAAAAAATTAATTTCAATTTTGACCAGTGAATCAACTCAGAAGTAATGATTTTTTAACTTTAAAAAAAAAAAAACTATATTACACCCTTAATCCTTATATTGTTTGCGCTGCCTCTGGAGATATTTTGTTCTGATGGCTTGGACTTTGAAATTTTACTTAAATTTGCACTATGTCCTCTCGCTTCTGAAAATCTTACGGTTCGTGCCTATCATGCGCTCAGGTTAAAAAAATGGCGAGAAGAAAAGTGGCAATTGGAAATCCTCAAACTGGCATAACAAGAAAACAATTAGCCTAAGCGCGCGCACAAAAAAAAAAAAAAAAAAAAACTTTCCACACTATCGTTTGAATTCCGATCAAAAAAAAAAAATCTCACAACTCTATTTTTTGGGATTGTATTTTGAGACCGAAAATGGCTAATTTGCCCACTTTCGTTTTGGGGCCTATTCTCTCTCCAAACACCCAATCTTTTCGTCATCTGTTAATTTAGTACACTTATTTTTTCCGGTATGGTCGTCA
>JAMKCH010001759.1:0-65794 GCA_023653785.1 Ophioderma brevispina
TGGAAGAATGAGAATATCTTACCACCACCTTCATTACTGACATAAAGACATAGGTTGGCCATTAAACTGTTCAGTAATTTAAACTGCAATGGGTAATAGCAATTTCAATTGACTGGGTAGCATAAGAATTCAGATGTGAAGGGGAACAACCCAATTGGGTTTTGGAAGGTCACATTTTTTAATGTTATAACCATAAATATTGAGTTTGTTTGGACTAGTTTTGATTAGACTAGACAGTGAATCTTTTATCAACTTACAAGGCCAAATTTCAAATGTGTAGACTATTTTTTTTTTCTGGAACGAGGGAACTTAGGTCAGATGGGGGTGGGGGTACTCAATTAAATGTTTTTTTCATGAGAAATCCCTAGACTGGTCTTTCCTTTTCATGAGAAATCCTTAGACATGCATGTATGGTTCCTTATTTCCCTCAAGTGCTCCAAACATTTCAACAATGTTTGAAAAATTGAGTATATATTTGAAGCAAAATCCGTAAAGGGTAGAAATGGGTACTTTTTTTCTACCAAATAACCCTTAGAAATGGGTACGGTTGCGACTGCAGAGTTGCACATCCCGACCACAGAAGGTAAACATTTCTGTTTTTTGATATTCATTTCATATTTACATTGTAACTAGTGGTTTTAGTAAATCCAGGCAAACACCAGCTGAGGCACAAAATTTATTTATTTGAGGTATTACACCATAAGATACCTAATAACCATGACAATAAAGGTTCGTCATCATTCGGCTGCATTGGGGGGGGGGTGCCATGGCCAATATATCGGATCACTTGCTGCAGCACCTCAACGTACCTGCTGCAGCTGCAGTTAAATAAATTTACCTCTGTTTTGCAGTACCCAATGCAGTAAGTATACTGGAACAGAGACCATAAATCGATCACTGCACTTACCGCAACACATGTTGCAGTGTAGTTGAACGAACCTTAATATCAAACATATAGGCACTATCAGTGATTTGGGCCAACTCAGAAAGTGGAGGAGAGGAGTATAATAGTTGGGTGAAGATTGAGATGCATTGAACGGGCGAAGTGTAGTGAGGTGCGTGAAGTGGCGATTGCCTACTATTGTGAGGGACAAAGATCCGGATTTAAACAAAAACTTTTTTAAAAATTTATTGGATTTACTACTTACTAGAATACCAAACAAAATATTTTAAAAAATCAGATTGGCATGTCTTTTATGTTACAAGTATATCTAGCCTAACATGCACGCAAAGGCTGAAAGGAACCTAATAAAGACCAAATCAGAATTTTTAATCTTTACGTCCCTGCAGACACTTTCTACCGCTGTATGAATAGAGTGCATGTTGAACACTGCTGTTTGCTCCTTGTCATTTTGCATTTGAAAAAAAAAAAACCATGTAAATTCTACAGGCTTACCCTTTCACTTTAGACTACTCCTGCAAATTTCAAATAGTTTGGTGATCTTTTTGGTGGATCAGTGATAGTGCCTTTAAAGGGGTTTGCCTTTAAAGGGGTTTTTCCGATTTTTCTAGGGGTTCGTTCCAATTTGTTCTATTGTGTTTTTTCTACTTGATATGAGAGCCTGGCACTTCACATACTCCCTCACCTCGGAGATTCTGGCCCGAAATCATGCTCAGGACCATGACCAGTCTTATTATCCCCCTTCATAAGGCATCTATTCAATATTTTTTCTACTTCAATCACAACTCTGATGTTTTTATGATCCACTCTCCACTCTAAAATACACATAAAATCAATAACTAATTTGTTCCTGGAACGGGAATTCGAACCACACCTTTAGATAACCAGACGAGTGCCCACAGACACACGCCAAGCAATCCAAGCCAGCAGAAAGTCGTTCTTTTGTAATACTTCAATATAAACATACCAGAATAAAGCTCACACATAATAATGATGCGCCCCTAGAGACAAGTTGAAAATTATATGCTCCTGGATCATGATTTCGGGCCCAAAATCTCCAAGAATCCATACCCCCATCAATGTACATGGGCAACAAACTGGTGGTTTTTAATGGTAGAAGCAACAATGCATATTTCAAAGCCATATTTTGATGGTTACCATTAAAATGGTGCGATTTTTGTTTATATCTTGGAAGCTTTTGAAGGCTCCAATTTCAGGATGACAATGAGAAAAATATTGGCCTTTCATCTGATATCCAAATCGATACTACTTCCGGGATATAATTGGGGGTTTGGTGGGGGCCCCAAGACGATCGGAACCCACAACTTTAAGAGAGATCCTGAACATATGGTTCTAATACCACTTTAACTCCTATAATTCTGGGCTGTCATCTGTTACAGATAACGATGTGAATTTATAAAAATTATGAAGTTTTGTCTTACCGTGTACACTCTCATGCACCTAGCTTAGGCTTGCATGTGCTGATGTCTTTTAGTACACCACCGTGTTGTATCTCAAGACTTGAAGGCTGCAGCAGGGCTAGATCAGGCGGGAAACTGGTGCAAATGACGACAGGAATGAGGATTACACAACCATTGTCACCAGGCGGAAGGCAGGGCACTCCACACCATGCTGAGAGACAAGGTGCTTTGTCCTCTCCAGAAAGAACTTGCGGAGCTACGCGTATATTGAAGCGACGACTCCTTAGGAATAACCACGTGGATTGGTAAATCTTGTGGCAGCAACGTTCTTCTCCAACAAATTCCATGTAGGGGGTCTTCCATCGTCTTCAAAATCATCATGCAGGTCAGATCTTCGATCGAAAAACTCATGGTGGATTTAGTTCCGTCGTCTCTTCGCTTGTTCATAGCAGCAAGAGTTCTGAATGGGAGATGTAGCCATTATCAGCATCGGCATCAATGGAGCAAAATCAACCTCTTCTTAACTTCCATTTTCAGTTTCTCATCTCTTGTAGATGGGTCTACAAAGATTCTAGGCTGGTGTGGATGATGTGGAGCATTCTTTCTTGCCTAATTAAAGGTCATGACTGGCGTCGCTATCCAGTGCTGCTTATGATTATAATGAGTTGGTACATTAAGGAATGGCTTGGTGGAACAGTTGGACTGCGCTCCAAGCTTCAGTACTTGGGAGTTGCTGGAAGAGGAACCAGTCGCTGAAGTACTGAGGGTCGATAACCATTCTGGTGAAGTTGGCACACTACTGCCAGGAGTAGAAGATGCACTGATTGTTTGAAAGATGAAGCAGTCCGATGACTTTGGTACTAGGAACAGTACGTATCTCTGCACACAAAGAATTGGGAAAGAGAATCGACATATGGCACGCTTAAATTTTTTAAATCTTGCAATCCAAATGCATATATTAAAAAAGGTATGAAATGTTTAATGAAAGTGAACAACCTGAAACCATCCACATTAAGATGAATTATATTTTACCGTGTTGTTCCTAATAAACGCCCCTGTCTATAAACGCCCCTCTACGATTTTTTGGATAAAACAATTCAGAAAAGAGTTAAGCTCACCTTAAACGGCATGATTTAATGGCCAGGACGGTGTAATCCGTATCATAATCGCTGGTGTCATCAATACTTAATACAAGTACCAAGTGGATGTATCGGGGATTTCATGTGTATAAACGACTAAAAAACTCTGGACCCCCGTAATCTTTTTAAACTGTGTATCCACATTTACCACTTTCGCCCCCTCACCCCCCCACCCCGCATCCCCATCATCCGAGCCTCCCGGTGATTTTTGCGGGGATTTTTGACTTTCCATTTTGGACTGTATAAACGCCCATCTTTGAAAAATGCAACGCCCCCGGGGCGTTATTACGGAACAATACGGCACCTAAAAATATTCTATCATTTGAGTGGTGGGTACTATATCACATGTCCTAAAATATTTAGGCTATTCTAAAAAAATTAAAGAGGGAAAAAGTTGGCATAAAATTAAGATTTCCCCCATCACAGTGAAAAAGTTGTGTTTTATAGTGAACTTTTTGCCCTGCATTGGTATCTGCATCAAGGTGGCGTAACCAGCGGGGGACACAAGCCCCCTGCTCAGAAACATCCCCGGCCAGCCACCCAAAATAAAACGACCATGTTACAGGTTATGGAGAAGGACCCAACATTCGTCCACTCAGAAAATGCATCGGCACCCATTCTGCCCCCCCCTATTTGCAAGCTCTGGTTTACGCCCTGATTGCATAGCTGTGCCTCCGAGATGATTGATCTGAACCCAATCAGTACCTGACCTTTGAAACTGCATCAATGAGATTGTCTGCTTGATATTTGCGCGTTTTTCATTTCACCACTGGGCAATTTCCATTTTAATTTGTGGCTCAAAATGGACAATTTTGGTTAAAGCGAAGCAATGGAGGAATTGCTTGACATTGCAGAAAGTGCTAATACCATAAAACAGATCAAATATGTCTAAAGCAGTTCCAGAAATTTGTGGGAGAGAGCTGTGATTCCCACATGATTTTTATGTACATGGAACCGTGAAGTGGCTCTGATCTCGACGCATTCCTTAGCAGTTTTTGTTTATCAACGACTATCAATGACAGAAAGTTTTATATGTTATATAAAAACAAATAATGACTGCCTCTACATTCGTGAAATGGTGCAAAGTACCTACCCTCAGTGGACTGGAGACCGTGGGATACGATTTTCAAGACCCATGACTGAAGCTCCTTATTTTCCCAGAATCCTTTAGGAGGCCCATGGTCTCGAGTCGCCTCGGGTAGTTAATTTGCACCCCATTGCCCTCACTGAGCAGTAAATACTTGTTATAAATAAAGCCAGTAAAGTATGTCAGACCTGTTTTGTACATTGAAATCCACTCTGTTCTCAAATCTGATCTGCAAAAAAATCTTCTCAAAATTATGATGGTTCAAAATAACACCTTACTCTGAATATTAGAAAACCAAAGGTTTATGGTCTGTGGTTACAAGGCCACATTATTGGACAAATTTTGTGAAATAGCATTGTCCTACAATAATGATCATATTGAACGTGTTGATAGTTTTAAGAGAAAGGGTCCATAAATATTTAGCAAGGTGCGGACAAGTCAAAAAATGAAGTTCGTCCAATTTTATGAACTGTGGCAGGTATAGGTACTGGGTCAGAATGCTTTCCTACAATTATTAACATCCCTGTGTCCTTGTTGACCATGCAACGTAATTCAAAATGTTAAGGGGAAAATGTACTATTTTAGCATTTTAAAGGAAAAAATAGGTAAGTCGTACTACTGACACATATCCCCACAATGAAATTCATATCAATGGAGATTTTACTATAAAGTAGCATTGTTGAACGTTATATGACATGTGTTGCCAGTTCCGTCAGCATTCTTTTTTCCCAATTTCTTACTGAAAAATTCACTCTTTTTGGCTATTTTTCCAGACCTTATTTTAACCCACACTTTTCAAATGCCACAGCAGCAGAGGTAGTGTTTTTCAAAATAAATCTTGGCAGGGATTTGAACCTTCATACCTTTGGTTAAACATACATAGAATAAAATAACTGGGATGTTGAGGCTTTTTGTTACACATATTCAACAAAACTTGCTATTTCATTTAAAAAAGCAGTAACAAATTTTACCATTTTTCATAGTGTAAGGTATTGCACAAATCGCACATGTAAATATTTATAGGGAATTTAATTATTCGCTTTTGGGGGGTAATTTAAAGTTTATTTTGTCTTTCTTAAGATAGTCTGGAGCAGCAACCTTATATATTTCTAAGTTAACACCATTTATTTTGGTATGTATTACAAGCGTATGTAACAATGGCATAGCTTAAAGGTTAGAATTTAGGTAAAGGTTAAAAATAGTGTTCATCAAGAAGTAAAAGTCCAATTGTTACAGAGAACTTGGGTCATAGATGCCACCTCGGGAACCTCCATATGATACCGGAGGTTCAAGGGTCACATACCAAGGTGGAAGGTCAGCTGAGGTCAAGTTATAAATGGGTTGAAACATGAAAAAATGGCATCATTCGAAAAGTAAAAGTCCAATAGTACAGAACTGAATAATAGCGGCCCTTTGCTACCTCCATACGACAATGAGGTTCAAGGGTCAATACAAAGGTCAAAGGTCATGTGAGGTCAAGTTATAAAATAGGCTGAAACATCAAATTAGCTTCATCGATAAGTAAAGTCCAATAGCTACAGAAGGGATCATAAATGCCCCTTGGGAACCTTCATATGGCAATGAGATCAAGGGTCCCATACCAAGGTCAAAGGTCATATGAGATCAAGTTATAAATATTTGTAACACAATCAAATTTGGCTTCATTCAAGAAGTAAAATTCCAATAGCTACAGAACTTGGATCATAGATGGCCCTTGGAAATCTCTAAATATGAGGGGTCAATGGTCCATCTACGGGAATCAAGTTCATATGAGGTCAAGTTTAAATTGGCTGAAAATTGGCTTTATTCGGGAAGACAAAAAGTCCAATTCAGACTTGGATGGGAGAAGATGCGCTCTGCGAATTTTCATATGAATGCGATCAAAAGGTCACCTGCCAAGTCAAAGGTTATCTGAGGTCATTATAAAATAGGAGTGACTGAAAGGACACTTGATTTGTTAAATCCTCGCATTGCACCTTTCTAATACGTATGAATAAGTTTTTTATACATTTGAAAATATTTTATGTAACTCATCATACTCGGGAAGAAATATATACAGATTTCACCTTTACTATTTTCTTTCCTATCTAACTTATCCTAGATTCTTACCAATTCCATTCTAATGCCCGTGGATCGCTCGCCATTGCATCCCAAAACATTAAAAAATACTCGCGGTCCCGGACCGCGATTCGTCTGCCGTCGCTGTTTGTGAATGGGGCCAGAGGTCACATGAGGTTCACAAAGGTCACATGAGGTCCCCAACATGTCACCCCACCCCCCCACCCCACTCCTTTCCAACCAAGTTACATCATCTTCACCCTTATGGAACTCAACAATATGCATTATATTAAAGGTTTACATTTTGACCGGCCAAGGTCACCTGAGGTCACCAGGTCACAGGAGGTCACCACATGTCACCCCACCCCATCACCCCACCCCCCACCCCCCCTTTCCACCAAGTTCCATCAACACCATCGTAGGCCCTTACGGAACTCATACGGCATGCAATATATTAAGGGTTAACCATTAACCACAGACCACCACAGATACACAGACACAGCCCCAGACATACGCCATAGTAATCCCTATGTGCCTTCTGCAATTCTTGCAGACACCAAAAAAAATGCGCTTAAAGTAAAACTGAATTCGGTCTCAAGTTCTAAAGGATTTAGAAGAGAAAGTATTGTTTTTACACAATAATGAATTGTGAGAAATATGATAAAATATGTGATTATGTGTTGAACCTCATCTTACCACCAATCTTTTTGCAACTTCTTTACCAAGTTACCCCCTGCATAATCTTCATTACGAACATATTCTTTCCTTCATTTGATGAATCCTAACTGGGTTATTTGTCAATTCAAACAACCAAAAAGTTGTGTGGCATCTTGTGGGGTTCCAGTTTTTTTCAAATAAAAAGGAATTTCAAGAGATCCAAATGTGAAGGCACCCTGGGGGGCGGGAGGGGGGCATTTGTATTCAAAGGTGGATATGATGCTAGAACAAGAAAACGCGTAAAAAAGAATCCCTTTTTGCGATGTGCATGATTAGGGTGTCAACAAACATAGCAAAATATGGAAAAAGGTAGTTTTTCTTAACCCTGAATTTGTGATGTACGTTTTTAGGGTATGTAATACTCAAATTACAGGCACTATCATGATTTGATAAATCGAAAATCGAAAAAAAATCATCAAAATCAGATTTCTGCATGGTTTGTACCAAGTATAAGTACCCTAACCTACCTGCAATTAAACCTGATATTTTATCCTTGCCTGTCCGTACGGACACTTACGACAACACTGATTTGATGGAGAATCACTGGCTGTTTCCTCCCCTTTTCCTGTAGATTTTTCCAGTTGGAAAAGACTAATTATGACAATTCATATACTTCACTATAAGTATTCCCTGCCAAATTCAAAATTTTGACTCTTTCGGGTGGATCCCAGGGGGTGATCACTGATAGTAGCCTAAGCAGAGTCAAATCATCAAAATATGTAAACCTAGGTAAAAGTCAAATCAAGATAGTAAAGGTATATTAACAACACAATGCAATTGGCCCTCCCTTTTTAGGGTAGCAAAAATGGACCAAATACTTCTTTAACATCTTAACTAGCAACAAACCAAACGAATGCTTGTTTCAGGGTATGTTTTTCAGTCGTGAAAATACATTTTGGGTGCATTTTTAGTCCATGTTCACTGCATGATAATCCACCTTGGAATACATTGCCCCCCCCAGGGAGGGCACCATAAACTCATGCATTAGCGGTACAGATCTTTTTTGAGTGGGGGGAACCAATATAATTTTCCCCGAAGTCTGAGTAAAGTTAAAAAACCATGCTGAAGAAAAGATGTGGTTGTTGAAGTCCTCAGTTTACTTTTGATCAGTGTGCTTTTATGGATCCACGAATATGCTGAAACCTAGAGTAAGCCTTGAGACAACAGACTGTTAGATGAAAATTCTTCTCAATGCCTACTGTTTTTAGTGCAATTATAACATTATAAACTTAGATTTATATTACATGACAAGGAGTGACGCATTGTACCTATTCTTATTTTAATTTTCAATAAGGGTGTCTTTGAGTTAATTTTCGATTCTCTATGGCAAATTGTTCTCAGGATAGCCAGAACTGGACCAACTCTTGAACCAGATCTCCAAATGACACCAACTAAAATCTAATGAAATCTGGGATACTTCTTGAATAAAAATTCCTTTAAAAAGAAGGGCCGCCCCAAGGAGTGAGTCTTTTTTGGGTGTTCTATGTGGTTGGGAAATACTTTTGTAATAACGAAACGGTCAGACACAATATCAGATTGAATTCGGCGAAGTTTTAATTGGCAAACTTTTTCTTACAAAAGTTCTTTGAAATAAGTATAACAAACATAGATATATATTGAATACAAGAATATAGTATGAACAGTTTAATTGTTGGTGAAAGTTGCAATTTTGTATAGAAGCCAATACCCAATTAGCGTATTATAGGGAACTATAAGGAAATTAGGAAGCTTTATTTTTGTACCAAATACAAGGTAAGAGAAATTGGTTTAAGTGTGTACACAAATGAACTATCTAAGAAAATACGTGTTGTTTATTAATCTTTGTTGCACTTAAAGAATTGGAAATGTTTATTCAGCATTTAGGGATTGGGATTTGTTTTATTGAGGCACTGTTTGGCAGAACAGCTGATGGGGTGGATTTGGAGTTCTTGCCTTTTGTTTGTGGTCAATGATAGGGTTAACTTACCTTTGCCACTGATATGACCCTTGACTTTCAGAAACCAATAGGGTGTGCTTGTAAACCATAAATGGAGTTGATTTTAATTGAATAGCAATATTTTCCAATGAGGTCAATGTTTCATTTTCACTTATTTTACAACGTGACTTCACAAGACATTTGACCGGTATGAGGCTTTTGACCTTATTAACAAATGAGGTATCCTATGTTGCACACCTTTGATTTTATAAACCGCTATTAAAATTGCACTAAAAAAAATCAAATGCCTTTTATTTTCACACCAAATTTGACAGGTTAATGAGAGTAACCGTCAGTGAGAACTCAATTTCAATCATTACATAAAATGTTGGCCTCAAGTAATATTTTGCTAAATATGGCCTAATTTGCATAAATTTTGCGATATGTGCTGTTTCTCCCTGCGACTATCGGTGAAATTATGACCACAAAATCGTATAAAAAAAGAATGCCTAGTTTAAGTTTCACCAGATTTGAGTGTTTTTTGATTATATCCAAGTGGGACCTTAATATAAAATAAAAATGTGAGACAAAACTCTTTATTAATGATTTGCATAATTAGAGCCTAAGTTGCATAAATGGTAAAGAGAGCTTGTATTCATTTTCAACGCCTATCGGGCATACCCTATTCCCCTAAAACTTAGAAATTCGTTTTCGTTCGCGGTTCTCGCTTTCGTGGTTTGCGCGGGGTACCTAGGTAAGGGTTGTTTGGTTTTGTGGCGAACACCGCCAAGGTTCTACATTATACAAGGGTGTTGGCCAATCACCCTTCCACACCAACACAACCCAGCCAATTCAGTTTCTCATTTTTCATCACACCAAATTAAAAATGAAAAAAAAATAACTTAAAAAACAACAAACATATATTTTACTTATTTTTATAAAATTAAGTGTATATTTTTGTTTTTTGATCAATTTTCCTCCACTGTTTTTCTTTTTTTAAATTATATTTGTTTAACTGCTTATTTTATTTTGGGGTCGGCTTTTTTTTTGTCACATTTCTATTTTATTTTTATAATTGTTTAAAAAACATTTTTAAATACAGTTTTGAAATTATCTGAAGAATGTATTTTGTCAATTTTTTTTTTCATTTTTAAGATCGGTTTTATTATACGTCATTAATTTGTATTACTTTTTTGGTTTTAAATACTTTGTCATATTTTTCTCATTTTTAAATGCTTATTGTGTTTCATCATAATTTTTGTTTTCGTATTCTTTGTTCGTGCATCTTTTGATTATTTCTTATTCTTTTTAAACTTTATTACTTACTAACGTTGTTCGTATTTATGCTCGATTCGTTATTTATTTTTGCTGTTTTTATTTTAATATTTTTACTAAACCACGGCCACATCTTTCCTGACCAAACTCCTTGCTTTTTCATATTTTAATATCAACGTTAATTTTTTTCACATACAAATTTGTTTAAAAAAAGTTGTTTTTGCATTTTGTTATTATTTTTACATTTATGTTTGTTTATTAACTTTGTTATTAGGGCCACGGAATGGAATATTTAAGTTTCCAGTTTACCCCGCCCCCCCCCGAATTTCAATTTTTGTCAAAACTTTCATTATTTGGTTAAAAAGTCATATTTTTTTGGCAAATCTTAAATACAGATCATAACTTTCAGCTTCTCAGAATATCAGCATGTATGTCGTTCTGATCATTTAACATATTTTTTTGGCTGAGGGGGTTTACCTTGTATTGTATAATGACAAGTTTCTACCAATGCTCCTGATCAAACTCTGCGATCGAGCTTCCAATATTCATCTTGAAAAATGTTGATTTTGTTGAGGAATTTTACTTAAAGTATTCAACATGTTATAAAGTCTGGTGTTAGATATATGAATTAAGGTTTAGACACCATCTTATACCAATGCCGTAAACCGTTATTGAAATCTTGAAAATAATGAATAAGAAATAGTGCCTCCTTTTTCGAACGTCAACCGGGCACTACCAATCCAACTCCATTGGCCTTAATGATTTTTGTTTTATTAATCTCTTATTTATTTTTATGTATTTTTAATTAATTTTAGTTAATAAATCTTGTTTTTTTCTTTTAATTCCTTATTTGTTTCCGTCTTTTGTTTTTTATCTTGTCATTTAAGAGCGTTTTCATTTTTCACTCATTGTTCAATTGTTTCATTTCTGTTGAATTTTTTATTTTATTTATTTATTTTAATTTATTTTCTTTTGTTTCCATTTGTAAATTTTTTGTTCATTAACTTGTGTTATTAATTTAATTCTGCTTTATATTATTTTATGTATTTTTAATTATTTAACATTTAATAGTTTTTTTCTTTTAAATCTTATTTTTTTTCTTTTGTCTTTTCTTTTTTATTTTGTACTTTTTAAGCGTTTTCTTTTTTACACTCATTTAATTAATTGTTTTTCTTTTAATCTTATTTGTTCCGTCTTTTCTTTTTATGTGTCCATTTAGTTGCGTTTTCTATTTTCCACTCATTGTTTCACAAATTGTTAATTCTTTTCGAATTTATTTGTATTTTATTTATATCTATTAATTTTTCTGTTGTTTCCCATTGTAATTTTTTTGTTCAGTACCTTTTGTATTAATTTAATTTGCTTATATTATTTTCATGTATGTTTAATTAATTTTAAGTTAATATTGTTTTTTTCTTTAATCTTATTTGTTATTGTCTTTTCTTTTTTATTGTGTAATTTAAGCGTTTTCTGTTTCACTCATTTCAATTGTTAATTCTTTTGATGTTTTATTTTTTATTTTATATATTTTAAAATTTATTTTCTTTTGTGTTTCCCGTTCTAAATTTTGTCCTTTCATTATTATTTTCATTTTGGCATACTTTATTCCCACCTTCGTGATTCATTTAAGCTGTGTAGGTTGTTTTCACCAAAAAGAAAAAAGGGGAAAAGGGAGAAAAAAAAAAAAAACGCAAAACAACGCAACATCTTTCCTGGTAAACCAACAGCTCAAACAAGACCAAAACTAAATAACACAGTTTCGTAACAGCCGGGGTGGCAAGAGGGGCGACTGCCCCCCCGGTACAACGAAATTGGGACGGAGAGCTAAAAAATTGGGGTACGAGAGAAGGTAAGAAGGGGAAAATATTGGTCTAACCGGCGTGAGCGAAGCGAGCCGGAAAAAAATGGGGAACCTTTTTTTTTTGCGCCCCCTCGGAGCTCAGCCCTGGTTACAGCGGCCTGACATAACGACAATGAAAAATCAAACTTTTACCTTAAACCGATTTCGAACCCTGACCAACCGGGGGAAAAATAATACAGAGGCAAGCGCCCTAACCGCTGGGCCACATAGGAACTTACTACTTTTTGTTTTCGTGTAATCTGCTCAATTGCTCACAAGGTGATGGAAAACCGCTCGAGGTCACAATATGACATGACCCAATATGGCGTGTACGTGGAGGTTCCATCATAGATTGTTTTGAAAAATTTCCTTATAATTTTCGTCAAGGGAAAATGGAGAACTTCTTCTTGATTAAACCTATGCCGAAAGAATTAATTTTTATGGTCATCGGGTTTATCTTCGAGCACTTCCTCATATATTTTCCACCATATTTGGAACATCGCTATGTAACATATATCGTGGGATGTAACGTAGAAATCCCCATTTGGCTACAGTTTCCTAAGGCGTCCGGAAGTGTGTAGTCGTGCACAGACTGCGAAGATATTATATTTACTCTACCGTTATCTCGGAATACGAAGGGGTTCTAGGAGATTTTTTTTGCATCAGAAGGGTCCGTTTACTTACTATGTTTTGTTTGAATATGTATATCGTAATTGGGTCAGGAACCTATAGAACCTCTAGCGAGAAATTAACCGTTTTTTTTTTTGTTTTATTTGTCGGGTACTACTTACTCTTCTTGCTCGCAAAACAAAAACGGAAAAGTAAGGCACGGACAGCAATCCGCTACGGGCCGCATCCATTGTACTTAACCTTCCCTTGTACTTACCCCACCTTCCCCTGCCGAACAGTTTCCATTCCAACGCCAAGCTAAATAGGTGCGGCCCGTAGGCGCCCCTAAAAAAGATTCGGTTGCCTCTAGTTAGAAAGAACTCCTCTTCAGTCGTTTCTTGCCAAAAATATTTATTGTATATTGGAGGCAAGTCTGTACTGACAAGCCCATTGCCAATTAGATAGCCATAGACCACTCACCACTCACCGCACTGTGGCTATGTTTAATTATGAAATGCCAAAGTTACTTGGATCGTGTTTTCTGTAAACTTAAAAAGGTAGGTTTCCTTGGTCAAGAATCCGCACAACAGTGTGAATAATTGGCATCAAAACTATTAATGAAAAGACACATTTTGAGTATCCGTCCGGTCGAGTTACACATAGGTAACTACTGCAGCGTCATACTGTGTGGTATATTGACGGAGCTTATTGCCATGTTGTGAGTGAATCTTGTTGACCCCGGGTTACTATAACGACAGCCCTTCACCCAGCCAAGTTGCCCCTGCTAATGAGCAATATAATTTGACGTATTCTGATAACCACTAACAAATTAATAATGTTCTTTGTGTGTGGGTTGAAAATTATTTATTTTTTAGTTTGGATAATCTAATATAAATGGAACCTACTTGTTTCACAGTAATAGTATTCCTTAGAAATAAATGAAGTTTTCTTTTTTTTTGTTTTATGCCGGGTAGCTTTGGCTCTGCTGCAGATTGTTTTCTCTCACATAACTAAAAGGAAGAATTGAAATTCAATTCGCTGTTTTCATTCAATTTAATGTGAAAATGTTGTAACAATATTTATTACACGAATACAACCTTTATTGAGTTACAATTAATTATTATTTATACTCAACACAAATCAGCCTGCCATTTTTTCAGGGCGTTTTCATGATTAGTATAATAGAACTACCGGCATTATATCATATGAATTCTGTTCTGCCCATGCGCAAATGTTCATTCATTTTTACATTAAAAATATATTTTTTTATTATTTGAACAATATTTTTTTTCCATTCTACCTGCTATTTTGTGTATCTAGAAGTAAAAAACAGAAAAAGCTACTTCACAACTAAATTTTGAGACAATTTACAATTGTACAACTTCGATGACCTAGTACACGTCAAAAAGTGCTTCCAGTAATTTTAAAGTGCATTTGTGTTGATCAAGACTCAATGTTTATGTTCCTAATGCATGAAAACATTTAACTACCTGGATTTTTAACAAGGGTTCAAGTTTAACTCAAAAATCAGCCATTTGAAAATGTCAAAATTGGGATTTTCAACCTTCAATTTGAGGATTTTCCAGGATGCGCATTCTATTGACTTTGGCTGAAATTTATACACCGAACAGTACTAAACAAAAACATATTCATCAAAATTATTTTAACTTATCCTTCTTCTAGTAATGTTTTGCAGAAAACTCAATTTTTGAGATGGTAAAAATGTAATTTCTATTTCTTGCAATTTGGGGTATCCCCCTTTTCCCCTGTTGCAGGGACCAAGCCATCAGATTTTTCAAACATCATTTTTATTTATAACTCACTAACCCCTCCCCACAATAATTTTCAAGAATTTGGATTTTTTTTTCATTTTGTCCGCATTTTTTGAGTTTGCTAAATTCTTCCAGACCTGCATTCTTAAATCCGCTTGGGTTACTTTTGATTCATGATGTCTTGGTTTGAACATATAAGTCAGATTTCAGCCTGCTATATTTCTAAAGATGTGGGTGTTTACAAGTGTGTCAAATTTCTGTTACCTAAGGATACTCTTATTATGCTGGCCATTGTTATTGTCCATGCCTAGTTTTGACTATTGCATGTTCTTTATTGTCTAATTGCTCTAAATGAATCTCTCAAACATCTTTTAGACCTAGGTTGGCTAGTATCAGATGGCATAATCATAATCACTAATCTGTTTAAATTTAGTCATTCAGGTACTCTATTCATAACAAAGGAACCAGAATTCAACTAAACCTCCAATTTAATGCATCAGCCATCATGGAATACAATGCCCACAAATCACTTTCATATGAGTCCTTGTCCAATATGGAATCATCTTCCCTCGCTGCATTCGATGCATTTTAACACAATGACATTCTCACATTTTAAAATGAACTTTTGTTGAGAATATCTAAAGGATTAGCAGCGCTAATGCGAGAGAATCGAAAAAATGTGGAAATGTTTTTTTGTCTTGTTTTAAATTTGTAATTAAGATCCCTGATCTCATTTAAAATCAGGGATAAGTGTGCACAAGTCCCTATAACTGCTTTAATGTAGAAATAAACCATCATAGTGAAAAAAAATGAAGCATTTGAGGAACTTTGTCATACCCTCTCCCGCCAATAGACATACAGCAACGGCATTTCAAAATCTGCCACTAAACAGCTGATTTGGTTTACACCAGTACAGAATAACAAAGATCACTATGTTTGTGTTTGGAGGTCAAACCTGTAGTGCTCATGGTGCACATACGATGACCAATCTTTGATATTCACCGGGAAGTTTTTTTGTTTGTATCTCAAGTCGGAATTGTGATATCACGTATAGAAATTCAGAATCAGATAAAGTTACTGCCTGTCTTTAATACACGTATTTCAAACCCCCACTTTGCAGTATGTTCCGCATATGCCCCCCCCCCAAGCAGTACAAAATGTACAAATATGAATTTTGATGATTTCTTTTAGTTTCGGATTAGTACATCGCTGCTATCCTTTAACCATTTTTCGTATATTGCAGTACTGTTTATTCTATATAATAATCATTTATTTGGGTCAATGTTTGACCCAAGAACACCATACAGACAGAACAGATAAACAACCTACCAAAGCAATCCCTGTGTTCCCTCTTCCACACGACACAAAATGATGTTTATTTGTCTGGGCTCAGAAGCTTTGCATGCAAGAGTTAAGTCAGATCGTCAATTCCATTTTTTTTTTCCCAAATCGTCAAAATTGTAAAATATGAAATGTCATGACTCATATCTGAAGTCAGCAGTAAATCATATTCCAATAGATTGAACATGCCCAGTTTTAGGGTTAGTATTCTTGAGATATCGTTTGAAAAATATTAAAATTGCTTGTAAATTCTGGCAGCCGACAACTTAGTATTAAGGAGTTTTGGGGTCACATATAATTTCCTGCCATCAAATTTTCCTTCATCATTTTCAAACTTGGCATAAATACAGTTTCCTTGATATGAACAAAAAATTTAAGAAAAAAATCGGGTGGTCACTGAGGTAGTTCTTGAGATAAACCCATTACAAAATACCATTTTTTTTGCCAAATTACTATATACGTAAGTCTATATGTTCTTGTGTATAGCTGAAATGCTTAATGTTCATTATTTTAAAAATTCCCCTTTTTTTTTTTTTTTTTTTTTTAAAAAAAAAATTGAACCCATTGACATCTCAGTTTGTATAGCACCAGCAATAGATGCAAATATAAGGTGATTACATAATCATACTCGGGCTTGCTGCTTTGTCGTCTGAGACAAAATATCTTTACTAGGCACTCATGTCAAAATTGCTAACGGTGAACCAAGTAGCCAAAACGGCAGCCAATAAATCCAACTCTGGCCGTACTGCTCATGACGTAGTTTCCAGCGATACAGTGAACATGAAAAAACAAAGGTGCTGACAATCACAAATGCACCTTAAGGAAGTTTTTTTTTTATTTTACATAAAACGCTTACTACATGGGGCTTGCGTTGCTTCTGTTATGCAATGGGGTATTCAACATTTCAGGTCGCAGAAGGATTTGTTTTGCAGGTTGGGGCTTGAACGGTGCCAAAAAGCGATACATGAATGACTCAACTCCCTTAAATGCGGACTCAAATTTCCCAGTATGGTGCCCTCATTTTAACAAATCATGTTTTTTTTGCATGTACATAATGCTCATCCACATACTAGTGTGAAATAGCTAAGATCAAATCGATGTCCTCATATAGAAAATCACAATTTGTAAATTAAATTCCTGATCCTGAATGTTTGTTACACATGTAGCCCATGTACTGTTCTACTTCACATAAATCTTACTCATTGAAACAAAAAATCTGTTTCATTTCAGACTTTGAATTGAACATTTTAGGTGACTATCTTTAGAGTCCATTTCTCTACCTCCATGCTTGATGTCATGACCTTGACGCGGCTTTCCACGTACGCGTCAATATATCCGTCTTGTGCGCATTGTGTTAAAAATGCCATTTTTAAGCCATTCGCTCACCGGTTTACTGGTGTGCCATCAATCCCGCGCTGACGTTACTGCACGGAGGTAGGGAAATGGAGTATAGTTCTAGCTGACATGCTTTTAACTAATACACAAAAAATTATATTTCAAAATCTCTGAGTCAGTCTGTTTATTCAGTGCATTTTTCAGGCTAGTTCTTTTGCGTATATCATCTGTTCAAATGTCGTCTCTGACACTTAAATATCAGCCCAGGTACAAAATCTACAGCGCAAAAAGTATTGTGACTGAGGAAGAGATTACGAGCTCTACCCGTGAACGAGCGTAGACGGTGTTGATGTTGAGCTGACATGGTTGCACACACACACACACCCAATTAAATACACCAGTAAACAAAGTAAGCATGGACACTGAGTTGTGTCAACCGCGCTGGAAAAATAATGAGTAAGTACCGAAGAAGGAGGGCGGGTGAGAGTAAAAAGAGTAAGGGTAGACTGGGGAGGTGGCTAAGTACACAACACGGTGTAAAAGAGTAGCCCCGGACTGGGTATGCGGAGTGGAGCGTCACGGGTGCTTATTTGCACAGACCAAGCATACTACAACTCACATGGGATATAAAATGTCCATTCTAAGATTACTTTGTGTAAGATCAGGGTTCTCAACTACTCCAATTGCCCAGCAGACCAAGAATGCCAGTTATTTAAAAGACATATGTTCGGACAGGGAGGGCGGCCAAGAAATCCCAATTTCAGACGTCGCCATTGTTTAACACTGAAGCTAAATCTTGACGAAAATTCTTTCTGAATTGTTTATATGTTTATCAGGAAATTTTCTTCTTCTTATTCAAACTGTTGGAAGCTGAAGAATCAACTCCACTGGAAGGGTTATTTCTGAGTTTTTTTGTATTAATAACGAACGAGACGAGGTCGTAGGAGGTCATGGGAAACACCCTGACCGCCCACATTCAAAGCATCCAATTTTTTTGTGGTTGCAACTCCGTATTGCTGGAATTCTTTTGACATTTTTGGGTGAACGTGCTTAATGAATGAGCTGGCTGCCACCTGCCTGCGTTCGAGGGCCAATTACACTTTATCTCTTATATTTTCTTCATGTTTGGGCTGTTGGTAGGCTACATTTCACTGGTCGTGGGTTGGATTTGGCCTCTGGGCTGCCAGTTGGAACCTTTGGTTTAGGTTTAACAAATACAATGGAGCAGGTCCATTATGAGAAAGTTACCAATAGGTTTATTTGCAATTATACACACCGTCTTCATTTCTAGCAGCCAGGTGTGAGCAGACCCTAGGTATGCCCTATCCAGATTTGTCTTTCGGAATCCGCATCATCAATCATGTGATATGTCCCTTGTTGAGTCTTGAGATGGAAATGCCAGCCACTGTCACCTTTGCTCTGAATGAATTGAGTAGCCGTCTTCATGAGATCCTAACATGATGGAAGATATGGATTGGCATCCTTAAAACCAATAATAAAATGAGGTTCTATTGAGAAGTAATATTATAAAGATTGGGAGAAACTGGCAACAATGAATTAATCAAGACAAAAAAAGCACGGTCCTCGAACCCAGTCACTTAACTCTATATAGGTGTGTGAAATACCACAGGGAACTGTATATGTGGATAGCAGTGAAACAAGCGCTAATTTATTTTATTAGGTCTTTATTTTAGAGTTCAAGCAGTCCATATTATGTAGAGTAAAATTTGTGAGAATCATGCATATTTATTCTATTGAGAAGTGGCAGCAACCTTTATTGTAGTGTAGAAACTATCCAAATCTCATAATCCTAGCTGAATCTGCATTCTGAGGGATTGTGATACGGGGATTATTTGAGGGTAACGAACCTAAGAGCAGCACCAATATATAAATACTTCCTAACTGAGGCAGAATGTCAATTTCCTGGATTTATGTTTTGTGGATCCCTCATGAATATAAATTTTTTTTAAAAACCATTTAGTTTTTTATTGGTTACATATTAATATATTTTTAACAAAAAGGGGTACGGAAATTAATATTTTTGAAGATTAAAAACATTGGATATTGATATTAAAATGGCTTTGCTTTAAATGACTGACAAAGACAATATACATTGTGACCTGTGCCAGTCACCAGGATATCGTCATAGCCTAAATGCTTACATAATCCCATAATGGGGAAAATCCAACACAATTCAAAGCAAACAGTCCCTACCATGTTTCTTGAGTCATGAGTTTCCTCATGTCCCAAGATAAAAACCACCTCTTTCGAAAAGCTTTCCAATCCTAAATTCCAGAAGATCCTGTCCCTTCATCAGATAGCCTTCTTTCACAAATTCTGCCTCATCCCCAGAGTATCTAATTATAAAAAACACAACACAATGTTTCCATAAATCTCCTCTCCTTAGTCGCTAGAACTAGGGCTCGCTAAAAGTATCAACTACTGAGCTACTAAGCAGCTAACGTGCTTCGCTGGTGAACCTTCCTGGTCCGTATTGCGAAGGGTAATATTTGGGGGGTACAGCCAGTACTATCCTCTCCTATGCTATTTTTCCTCAAGTTGACTGCATGCAAAAAATACTACATAAAAACATCCAGGATTTCAGCACCACCATTTTGTTTGACCTCTAATTAATATCCTAACCCCGGATCCTAACAAGCAGAACTCAAATTACAATGCGTAATTTTGTCTTCACCGCAAATATCGCAATCAGTAAAGAAGTCAGCTACTATGAGTGACCAAAGAAATTGAAAAAGTTACCAATTATACACATGCTAAAGGGGGATTTGGTGGTTTTACATGAAATTTGAAATTTCGTATGTTCTGTCAGTAAACATACGCAGAAATTAAAACTTATTTCTCAATTTTCAGTTGTTCTGATGATGTGTTTTGGTGTTATAAGGAAATGATGTAACACAGATACCAGTACATTACCATGCTCTGTTTCTGCTGGTTAACAGACAGAAATAATGATTCAAAGAAAAATTGAATCTGGTTAGACAAACAGAAATACCACAATTCAAAGAAAGATTGAATCTGGTTAGACAAACATATACAATGTATGGTAAGAGAATCACACATTACCAGGCACATATAAACACGATAGCGTAAGTTTGCACCCAGAGTGTAGTTTAAACTACAATATACCGTCATCCATTGCAATACACCTATATACTTACCGTATTATATAGGGATAGTGCTTTTAAGCAAAGCATAAGACCTCTTAAGATCTTGTCAAAGATATTATGGGCTATGGTCCAATCACAATAATAGTCTCATCCACAGAAACCCCAGATTTTACTGAAAGTGGTCATTATTTTGAAATCAGAAGAAACCTACTATTTTTCTCATTTACCCTGTGAAATCTTAGGGCTAAAGGATATTTGGACTTTTTTTTTTTTTTTTTTTTTTTATATCACGCTGTTTTCGGTAATAGAATAGAAATAAAGGGTTTGCAGTATTATTTATGGGCTCATAATGTATCCTCGGCCGGAAAAAAATAAAATAATGGACTCGGCTGCACCTCGTCCATTATTAATTTTTTTCTGACCTCGGACACATTATTCGCCCATAAAGGATACTGCATCACCCTTTATTTCTTAAATATACCGCCATCCATTGCAATACACCTATATACTTACCGTATTATATAGGGATAGTGCTTTTAAGCAAAGCATAAGACCTCTTAGGATCTTGTCAAATATTTTAAAGGGCTATGGTCCAATCACGATAATAGTCTCATCCACAGAAACCCCAGATTTTACCGAAAGTGGTCATTATTTTGAAATCAGAAGAAACCTACTATTTTTCTCATTTACCCTGTGAAATCTTAGGGCTAAAGGATATTTGGACTTATGAGTGAAAATGTGCCCCATTTTGGTTGACCAATATTAATTTTACAGAGTACTTTATGGGCATTACAAAATCATGTTCTTAGCTCTCACATCAAAACGAATTGAAAACAACGGCTCGAAACTTTACAGATGGGGTTTGAGGCAAAGGCCATTCTATCAAGAAGAAACTTTAAAGAGACATGAGGACATTTCCAGAGAAAAGTGCCCTCAATTATTATACACCTGAAGTGAATAAGCCGCATATGCCGTCTTTATGTAATAAGATGATGATTTAGACATTTCTGTCGTGCACGACAGAAATTCAAAGCATGGTTTCCTATAGGGATGATTAGGATAGCACTGAGGCAAGTTCAAAGCAAGGTTTGCGGGTTTCTTCGTGCTTGTTTGTCCAATAAACCTTCGAAACGTTCTCAGTAGGTGGTCTACAACCTATCAAGTGCAATTTGGGAGAAATTTGTATCCTTCAAAAAATCTCCTCCTGTCACTTTTAAATCAGTTTATCCCCTTTAAGCCCTAACATTTTTCCTTTGCTAATTAACTAACACTCCCAAATAGCACAAAATACCACAGTGCTACCATTCTGGTATTTTATGGTATTTGGGGGTTAAAGCAATATGTGATGCCTTTTTTTGAGAGCGCCCCCAATTTTCAAAAAAATTGAGATTTTTACACAGCATTGGTAACTGGCTAGTAAACTATACCTGTGAATGGTTAAGCTCGAAAATGTCTGTCTCACAAACGAAGGAATTTGTAATTAGAATTAGATAATAATTCAACGGCTGCTGGAAACAGCCTTCCAATGTGAAATAGCCGGGAAATAGCGCCATGTACGTGTCTACGCTCATCCATTAGCTGTTTTATTGGTTCAGGCAAGTCACGTTAGAGGTTATTTTCTTGAGGTGGCACTATTTCATCATGGACGGACATAAACGTAGCATTTCCAGCTCTGTCGTTAAGTCCAATCTGGGATCCCAATTCTATATTACAAAATCGCTTATTTTATGATAAATACGCATTTTGTTAGCATTCTCGTTCGCAGGTATAGTGTCCTAGACAATTACCAACGTAACTGTCCCAATATATCAAATTTTGAAAATTGGGGGCGCTCTTCAAAAATGTGCCATTATTGCTTTAACAGCAGCTATGAAGCCCTTCCCATAATGCCCCAGTTTGCCTTTTACTACCTATAATAACAAGTAATCACAGAAATATACGACAAAATCTGCACACTAAAGTGGCGATCCAACATGTGGATCATGATTTGCTAATGTGGTTGACATTCAATATTTTTCCATTGGATGTTTTTCATCATATTCGTTGACATAGTCAAGCGCTAATTAGGATATAAACTATTCGTATGCCTTTTATTAGAGGGGGATGGCCCGATTAAGGATATGAAGTTTTCATCTTGATAGATTGGCCTTCACTCCAAAACCCCAGTTGTAAAGTTTTGCGCCGATATTTCAATCCGTTTTGATGCGAGAGCTAAAAACGTGATTTTGTAAGCCCCATAGAGAACTGTGTAAAATTAATATTGGTCGACCAAAGTGGGCCACATTTTCGCTTATAACTTCCAAACAAATATTCTTTGGCTCTAAGATTTCACAGGGTAGATGAGAAAAATAGCTTTCTTCTGATACCAAAATGTTGACCACTTCCGGTAAAATCTGGGGCTTCTGGGGACGAGGCTATTAGTGATGAGGCCATGGACCTTAAGGACTTTTTACACGAATATGCATTAAAATTTCTTAGTGCTCGATTACACAGCACAGCGTACGTTATTTTGATTTGCACGCATTTCCTAAGGAGGTTCCATGCACTGGCAGCTCCTGGTTTGGACGTCCCAGTTCATGATGGGAAGGGCTTCCAAGTCCATCTGCTGTTTATTCACATATAAATTCCATGAAATTCCTCTGTGAAATTTTGTGGTACAGTTGAAGCTGGTTAATCGGGATCCCGATAAAGGGGATTTTCTGATAATTGACATGCTGAATCGGGAAACCATTTCTGTGTGTGCTAAATTCACCTTTTCATTGGGACATTCAATCCGAAAATTGGGACATTCAATCCGAAAATCGGGACATTTTTGGGAAAGCAACTGCCAATATTTAAATTGATAAATCGCTAGCATGCCCAAGTAACTTAACGCAAGCCAGTTGACTTCAATTCAACTCAATCGATTCGAGATCGATTGATAAAATGCTCCGAGTATTTCATCACTAGCAATTTTACAGTCACACACTGCTACGACTAGTATATCATGGCCTTAAAACATTCATCATTTTGAAAACAATTGAACAGAGAGATTAGTGTCATGTATGGCTCAGAGGGGTAAGACATTTTGATAACACTATCATTTTGGAACAATATTTACACAAGAGAATATGGTATGAAAGCAGCTAATTATGTCAATATTACCGTTTTGTCATCTATCGCAGGGTTCTTTTTCTTGGTAAGGATGTATCCGAGACATCTAATGGCTTGGTACCATTCCACCATATCCTAAAAATACAAGATAACCAAATATAAAATGACACTACAGATCACCCAGGTCAGTTTTTGGGCGTGGTAGCCGACGGGCTACCCGCCCTATTCGCTTGGGTTTTGACCTACTTTTGAAATATCAGTGTTGCAGAAAATCAGCGTCCGAAATAAGGCGGGCCCTCTGGTCAAATACCCCAAAAAAATTACGAGGACCGTCATTTGTTTACCGCACGGGTCCCCAGGACCCGCAAGAAATTTGATCATGTAAGGTGAAGTATTGCATGACAACCTGATTTCATATGTTACCTACTTGAATATCATGATTATTCCGGTCTGAAAATAACTTAAAATAAATTTGTAATCCATAAATTCCATTGTTCCTTTAGTATTATTAAACACCAAACATGATAATGATTTTGTACCGTATTTATATAGATCCCCGATTATATACTCTACATCCGGGTTACCTATTTACTCCATGTGTCATGGCGACGTTCTATGAAAAATCGATCGTAAAAAGGAGACCAGATTTTCGTCGGAAATTGACGAGATTAATCACAGTCCGAGATAAATTAACTGCAAGATCAAGCACAAATTATTAATTTTCTCATCCACCCGTGAAGCGCTATTCGCGGTAGTTAGTGCACTTCGCGGAATATGGGCCGTTATTAGACGGCCATCACTTGCCATGAAGTCGCAAAATTTCGGGAAGGTTGTACCTTTTAGTGGCTGTCACAAACAGTCTGAAAATGAGATCACGGAAGACGCAGAGTTAGAGCGTTGTCTGGGAGTAAACCGAAGGTAGAACAGGCTAAGCCAAAGCAAAAGGGTCGTTATGCCAAAAGTCAGAGCAGTGTACAGGTAGCAAAAATGACGATACTCCGACCAAGTAGAACTGATCCTGCTAGTTCTCTCAGTCGGAGGCAGGCTAATGTAATGAAAATGCCAAATTTTTGTCCCCAGGGGGGGGGACACTCAACATGGATATGGATGTAAGGGTCGGGCGCTTTCAAACCCAGGGGCATTGGGGACAGGATCCCAAAATAGTTTTGGGCGAGAGAGAGCCCAATTGCCCCAAAATAGAGCGGTGTTGGGGGGGGGGGGTTGAATGAAATTTTTGAAACATTTTTAAAAACATAGAGGTAGTCTTGGGTAAAAAGTTAAAAAGGTACCCCAATAATAGGGTCTTTGGGGACAGGGGTAAAATTTCAAAAAATATAGGGGGTATTAGGGGAAATTTAAAAAAAAGGGGTCTTGGGTGACAACGATACCAAAAATGGGGGTCTTACATGCATTGAGTCCAAAAATGGAGCCCCAGTCACTATCAGACAGAGATTAGAGCAATACAGCAGGAACTAAGATGTCTTGGGATTGTGAGTTTCATAAGTGAGAGAAGAAGTTCCGAGATTTTTTCGAACATGTTCTCACAATTCCAGTCAGAAATTGGTGGTTTGAAGAATTAATACAATCACTGCAAAATACTTTACTACTTTATTCTGAAATAATATCAACTACATGATTGCATGACACTTCAGAAAAACACATAGTATGAACATTTGAAAAATAGTGTTTACAGAGCATATGAGCTAGTCATGGGATTGGCTCGAATCTGGAAATGCTTAAAATATTCATATTTTAATAGGACCCTTAGAAATTGTGGGACCCTTGGAGTTTCAGAGTTAGGGTCCCAGGGACCCTTGGATTTTTTTTCTTATTTCGAGGCCTGAGAAAATATTCGTGCCGTTTATAATCCTCTAAATTAACTTGTGATAGCTTATGAAATGATGTGCAATTTACGTCATATGGATATGGACTCAATAAGATAGGGCCTAGCGAAAACCTGAACATACATTGACAAAAGATCTTAATGTTCAAAAGACTAGAAATACAAAGCGTCACTTATAACACTTGCTTGCCGTCGTGAGTGGTATACACTAAAACACGACGGTAAAAACAACAAAGATGAATCTATGAGGGCGTATGTACTGCGACCTGGGAGGGGGGCGGCCAGAACTCCCAAATTTAACATCACCATTGGTTTAACACATAAAAACAAAATCTTGCTGAAAATTCTGAATTTGTATGTGTCAGAGCATATCTTCTTCCCAAAAACTGTTGTTGGAGCTGAATAATCAACTCCACGTAAGGGTTATTTCTGATTTTTTTTTGTATGAATAACAGATAGGACTTGCCTTCTCTTTTTTGTATGCTCTAAATAAGATAGGCCTTACAAAAACCTGAAATGCATTTAGAAAAGATATGAAATTTTGAACTATCAGCCATTTGCTTAACCAGAAAATTCGGAAAAAATCAATAAAAAAAAAATCAGATTTTGGCATGTTCGTAGCTTTGCAGTTTGCTATATCCCCCGCAAGTTATAGGACCAAAAGCAAACCTAATAAGGAACACAAGCCACTTACTACAACACTAAATTGAATAGAGATTCATCTCTTTGGACACTGTTGTTTTCTTCCTTTTCTATCAATTTGTTGCTTAGAAACCATAACTTAAGGTGTTTGGTCCGATTTATGTGTATTGTGTTCTCTACTTGATATGAGAAGCCTGGCACTTGCACATACACTCCATCAAGTACTGTGAGGAAACACACTTGCGGTTTTGAGCAATAATCATGTTACAAAACCCTATCAATACTGTGCTAATATAGTGGTTAACCCTAAACGGGCGGTTTTTTGTTTATATATCTTGGGAATGAATGGATTTGAGGCTTTCAAATTTCAGGACGACAATGAGAAATATTGGCCTTTCATCTGATATCAAAATCGATAACTACTTCCGGGTAAATTGGTGGGGTCCCAAAGACGATCGGAACACGCACCTTTAAGAGAATATTCTACAGACTTTCTTCACTTCACTTTCATAAGCTATTTCCTACAAATTTAAAGATATTTTACTACCCTTCAGGTGGATTACTTTAATCATTTAGCCAAAATGGCCTTTGATTTATATAAGACATCTATTTCCTCCTTTCGCTCCGACCTCAAAGATCATGTGTTTTTTTATGTGGAAATACACTTCTATAGCCCTATAAGATAACCAGGCAGGGTATAACATATTCATCCCCTTTCCAAATTGAAATTTTTAAATTTTAAATTATGAGTTTTAAATGTTTTTTTTAAGACTTTTTATTTTCTCACAAATTGAGCATTATAACAATTTTAAAAGTACTTATCATTCTCTTTTGATTCTTTTGAATGCTAGAAGAGTTGATGGAGAATGGCATATGTGTCTTCTGAAAATGTAAGTTGTATCTACAATTATAATTAAAATAATATTATGGCTGTCAATATAGCACAGCATTTCTGTGAAAACTCAATGGATGTGTTTTAAATTATGCTATTCCAACATGACGCTGCACAATTGTGTGGTAGCTTTGGGTGATGTCTTCTAATTGAGGTAGTATTGATTTGAAATGGAAATAGCCCTAATGGTACTACATTTGAAACTTATGCTTCTGCAAAGGACGTATATATGATTGATCCTCCAGAAGAAGTCTGACAACCACACATCCCCTTATGAAAGGGGGTTGGGTGGGTGTTGTTGGGGTGGGGTGGGGTGGGGTGGGGTGGGGGGGGGTGGGGTCGTGGCTGGTCTTTTCTGTTCTTGTCTTTGCCGTTTCGTTGTCTGTTCTTTTCTTTTCTTTTCACGTTATCGGGTCGGGCGTCTCCTCTCTTCTCGGTTCCTTTCCTTCGGTCGTGCTCTGTCTTTCGGGTGCCTTCATCCTGGCTCTCTCGTTCTCCCCTCCGTTTAGTTAGGGCAAAAATGCCATGATTGCTCAACATGTGACATCCAAGATCGGCTGTCACATATGGTAAACTGATGTCACAATTATGTTTCTCGTGATACATTAACACAAAAAAATTATAGTGGCTTTACCCTTCCTCGAGTCAGTGACGGCAAGTTAGTATGCAGTGACCGCAGCATGAAAACGCGGGCATTGATTTAAAGCGCTGGCATATCCACTCGCGCGTATAAAGGCGGTGCGAAAATGTACACGCAAAACATCTGTCTTAACACGCTAACGCATCATGAGACTCACCTTTGGCAATTCTGCATAGACGTATATAATCCTTAATGATGTGCCATTCTTGCTGGTTTCTGGGTACATCAGCTGTAAGCCATTTGAGTGACTATCTTGTCTTCAGATGCCGGCGATACCACCAGACCTGACAGTGGGATCTCACCTCTCTTGGAATTAGCAGTTGCCTACAAATACAAAAACAGGTGGAATCCTTAGAAAACTTCCATCAGAAACCAATACAGGAAGAGGTTCAGGACACTGCATATGCCATTTAAGTATGATTTATTAGCAAATTCCAAATGGTTACAGGTTTTTACAATTTGAGAATAGTATGATCTAATTTGATTTTTTTAGTATGTGCTACCGAGTTAAAGGAAATGAAAGTCTCCCAAATTGATTGTTTTTCTTTAAATTATGTATCTCACAAATTTAAGGTTTAGACCATGGGTTCCCGACATTAAGAAGCCAGAGACTGCACACCCATTTCTAACTGTTTTTATTATACAAGAATCAAAGATTACATTCCGGTCCTTTCACTCGCCAAACTTTTGGGTACCTATACCGGTGCGTAGAATGGTGAATAAAGGGTGTGTTTTCCACCGTCAATTTTACGAATTTTGTTTTTTCGTGAAATCAGAACTGGGTACTTTTTTATTTTTGGAAAGTTTGCCAAATTTTGAAAGAGGTTATTTTTCTGGGATTGTGTGATTTTCGCCACAAATTCTCAACAACAGATATTGACAATAGCCGGGCCGTACACAGGATTTATTTTGGGGTGCGGGGGACTTTGAAAAAGTGGACCTCTTTTGGTAAATGTGGAGCCAGCCCCCCCCTAAAATGGTCCTTTTTTTAACTTTTTGAATATTTTATTACCAAAAAGTGGACTTTGTGTCAAAATCTCTCTAAATTTTGGTCCTTTTTATCAAAATATTCAGCAAAAAGTGGACCTTTTGCCCCTTTTGTGGAATTTGGGGGTGTGACCGCACCTGCGTACGGGCCTGGACAATAGCTTTCCATTTCCAATCAGATGGAAGGGCAAGTTAATGCAATGTTTCAAATACATATGCACCCATTTCCTTTTACTAATTGTAGGCCCATAAAATACTTATTTACAGACTATATAATAACAGCTATTAACCATGTCATGTTTCATTTGAATCATGGAATGGAAAGCGTGGTAAATCAAAAGATTTGTGATTTTGCGAAAAGAGGGTCTATTTAAGGCCAAAATATTTGATTTCAAAGGGATGATTTTACACTAAAAACACTAAAAGGGAGTGTTTTCAATTCCTACGCACAAGCATGGGTACAAGAAAATATGGCGCGAAATTCTAGGGTTTTTTTTGTTGTATTTGTGTGTGTGTATGTTTTTTGATACATACATGCGAGTCTACATAGTATTTCAGGATACCAGTGCCTGTCGTATCCAGGACGAACCATCGACGCTGGAATATTCTGTCATCTCTTCCTCTTTTCCACATATAGCCTTTCTTTTCCCCAATGAGATACTTGGGCTGAGTCTGTGGTCCAGAAGCAAAGTCTTGTCGTACATACTTGGAAATGATCCATTGTTCACGAAATGTTCTGAAATAAAGCAATGTTTTACTCATTTAAAATTTTGGCTATGCAGATACATTCACCGAGATGACTCCTCCAAATAGAGGAAGTTGGCATCAAATTCCTAAGAGAACACTTCCTCACAAAAAACAATTTTTATTATTCCTACCGGTAGCATAAATCCTGATACCTATCCAAACCAAACAACAGGACTACCACAGATCGCAAAGTTGAAACTCTAAAACTTGTCCATGAGGACTCCTGATTTCAGACAACTACAGTACAATTTTTAATTAAACAAAAAAACTATAGAGGGACGTATATAACTGCAATGTAAAAATCATAATCCTAACATACCAATGCAAAGTAAGCCATGCATTGTAGGTTCTTGGCTACTCAACTGCATTTTGGACTAATTTAAGGACGTGGGAACTAAATTCTGTGCAAAATAGGAAATGTGGAGCTGAAAAATTCCCACATTTGGTTTTCGTTAAAAACTAAAATTTTGGGATTTTTTTTTTAAACTATGGGTATAAAGAAATGGGAGTCTTGAGACTACTGCACTACCCATTACTGCCATTTAATGTCAGTAAGGTAGTGCTCCCTCCCCCCCCCTTTTCCCTTCCCCCAACCAAAACAAACAAGGGGGGGCAGAAACAGTCATTAGTTGATTGGACATCATCAGAGTGCGTATGATGACATCATTGAGTATATGAATACGATTTCTCAGTATTTTCAATGTTGAACAGGTGTGACGGTTGGGGGGGTGCACTACAAATATCATCGAGATATATTTCTTAAACGTGTTGAAAATGTAAGGCAATTTCAATTGGCTGAGCCCCGGGTCAATTCGAGATTGAACCCAGTAGTACGCGCTGAGAGTGAAGTTTATTTTAGGTTGTGAAGAGCTAGCATCATACCGCATTTTGCTACTTTTGCGCGCGGCCTGCCAACGTTGCGCCTCGTTGCGTATGATCGTTGCGTGTCAGCGGGTTGTTCGATTGTTGCACTGGGTGGGACAGTCCTTTCTTGTTGTATTTAAGCCGAAAAAGCATCGCAAAATTGGTTAAAGATGACCTTAAGTGATAAAGCTGTTAAGAATGAGAATAAAGATATGATTTTGGGAACCGGTACCTCTTTACGACGATTGACCCGTGCGACACCTTATTTTAAGGGGAAGAACTCGGCCTCCGGCGAATCGTTCTTCCACTTAAAATAATGGTATAGCTTTGGGTTCATTGTCGCAAAGAGAGTACTGGTTCCAAAAATCATACGTTATTCTCTAAATCAATGGTGTTGCCAGGTGCCCTAACAAGTAAAACTTGGAAATCCGCCCTACATGGGCCACTTAGGCCCATGAAAACGTCCAGTTGCAGCGAGCGATGGCGTGTGCAAAATATCGTTAGAATTGGATTCTGACCCAAGATCAAGTGTACGCATGTTCAAAACGCAGGAATCACTTGCGGCGACTGGAAATATGTCATATACTTCCCTGTTTTAACAAACAGCTACTTGGAGCATGTTTATTTTGGCTGTTTTTGTCAAGTTTGAGTAATTGTTTTTCCAAACTTTCTGTGGGAATAAATACAGGCCTATCATTTAAAATCAATGAAGCAATTTCTTCCTGGTTCCTTTAAGCAACACATTTTTAGTTGTTACTTAAAAAGTAACATTTCTTTTATATTGCTACAATGAACAAAAAGATTTGCATTATATTGGTCATTGCTTTTTAATAAAGGTTAATTTTCATGTCTTTTTCTTCATGTTTTCACTCATCAAATTTACATGAGAATTCCTTTAGTAGAAACCAGCTAGATCCCAAGACAAACTCGATCTGGAAACAAAGAGTTGAAGGTGTTTAGGGTTTCCTGATAGATGGTAAACATTTCTGAATTGGGTTTCCACTTCCAATATTCTGGCATTTTTGGAAAGGGGCAAAAATGATTACATGGGGATTAAAATTGCTAACTGTTGCGATTGAATCAATATACATGTCCAGTTACTCATGTTATTATACAGAATCTAAAAGTGTATAGTTTGTTATACATTGATTTAAAATGAGGGGCTATGGCCCAAATGCAAAGCCAACACACTGTTAGCCTAGGTCATATAAAGGTACTACAGTGATTTGCCAAATCAGAACATCAAAAACAAATCATAAAAATAGATTTTTGCATGTCTGACAAACAAAGTATAGGTATCTAAATCCATACAATGAGTAGGACCGGATAGCCCTAATAAGGACAAAATCGATTTTGTAGTAGTAGTGTACGTTGGAACTATATACAAAAGTAATTGAATGGAGAGTTCCGTATCTTTGAACACTGCCGTTTTCTTCCCTTTTTGTCAATTCTTCAGTTGGAAAAAGAACTTATGAGAATTTTACGGCTTGTCCTTCCCACTGTACTGTAAAGCTATCCTGCAAATTTCAAAATATTGTTATTCTTTTGGATATAAATTACTGATAGTCTCTTTAAATGTTCAATACTAGAATTTTGCGGTTCTCGGCTTTTGGCCTCACCGTTATTCACGAATGTAAGCTGGTGGGCCACTGACCATAAAAAAAATTAACATTTTAGTGACCACATTCACATGCACAATGGTTGCAAAGTGGTCCTGCCAGCTGTGGCTGGCGGCCCACAATTATCTGATTTGTTTTAAAAGATTGTGCAAGTGCCTATTTATACGTTTTTCCATGCATGACAAAGTCAATTTTCAACTTTTATAGTCTTGAAGTTGAAATGCAAAATGGCACGCAATAATGTTACAGACTTTAAAGACACTATCAGTGATTCATCCGGATGAGCAAAATTTCAAAAATAGATTAAAGTGAAGGCTATATCTGTATAATCCTCAAATAAGTTACTTTTTCCAAACTGAAGAATGTCAGAAACGGAAGGAAAAGGGCGGGTTAAGATATGACTCTCCATTCAATTACGTGTGTAGTAAATGTCCGTGTCAGCAACTAATGACTAAAATATCCAAGTTGTTAACTTATTAGCTTTACTTATGGCCTTATCATTTGCAGAGTACGTTTAGGTGTGGTACCTGTACTTGTTACAGACATGCAAAAATCTGATTTTTATGATTTTTTCAATTTCTGATTAGCCAATATCATGAAGTGCTTTTAAGTGGATGTCAAGACACGACGAGATCTGAACAAGAATGAAGTAACAGACCTAGATAATACAGTCCAAAATCTAATTTGCCAGCCTAAAAGTCAAGCCGGTGCATGGTAACATTGTTTGTTAATAAATTATTTGAGTTGTGATATCAACAGATGGGGAGGAAAGCGGGAAGCACCTACTGTCCAAATCAGGGTGATGGCAGTAGTCAAGTACAGGAAGTATAGGAAACACACTGCAGTTCCTTGGTCATTTCAAGTCTGTCACAAGTGTTATGAGTCCAATTAGAGAGGCTAGCCTCCAGCACCCTCTTCTGCTTGACATGCATTATTCCATGGAAGCACCACACTAAATCTTTCTAGTGTGTTGTAAAGTCTGGGAGGGGGTTGTAATGGTAGCTAGTTCCATCAACCTAACACTTCACCCCTAATTTCATAAGGAACTGCCGAACTACCACAAAATACTGCAGGCATTGTCGTAAGAAACTCCTAACTACCACAAAATTACGCAGGATTGGAACTGCCAAACCAACCCACCCAATATACAACTGGGAATTTCATGGTGTCTCTGTGAAAATATACCCATACGCAACTCGGGTTATAAGGCCCACCCCCAAAGAGATGATTTTACTTCAAACTAGGGGTGGGCTTATACCCTGGGAGGGGCTAGACTTGGGACCAAATTATCAGATACAAAATTGCACAAAAACATTGCAAGAGAATATTAGTCACCAGATATCATTTAAAGGTGCTTGTTACGATTTATGTGTATTGTGATCTCTACTTGATATAGGATTAAAATAAGGAATAGTTTTGAGTGTCTCAAATGCTTGCTTAAGAAAGTAGGGGGAAACAAGATCAAGCCCCATTGAATGCAATGGACGTTGACCTTCTGTGCCCCCTACATCGGAAACTACGCATTTAAGACAGTTAAAACTATTCCTTATTTTAATCCTATTAACTCCACCAATAATTTGCACCATTTTTATCCAAATCGGAGCAACTTTAAAATTTGAACCCTGTACAACTGAAATTGACCCTTAGTTTTGATTTTTGCTGTTTTAAGCCTATAACTCTAAAACTTTAGGCTATACATATTACAAACTATACCTTTTCTGAATCCTTATGGTTAGACACATAACATGGTGTGCTTTTCAACATGATTGGATCAATTTAAAGATTTGACCCCTGTACAATCTTTGTCTGGGCCCCCTCTCCTTAAGGCACCATTTGCAGCACTTAAGAATCGCGTTTCAGGTGTTCCTGTCAGGCTGGCAACATATTTAATCACTCAAACCTTTTGTACTTGAGATGTGTTACAAATGTGTGCAAGCTCCCGGGGTTAAAAGCTCCTTAGTTTTATGGGTTGATATTTTTGTGCATTAGATATATCTCTATTTTTCCAAGGTCTTAGACTATCATTTTAGAGCAAATTGAAGAAATTTCATATTTTATTAATAATGTGCCAAACTGCCAGTGCCGCTTTAACATCCATCATTCTATTTCCATTCATTGGTATGTAATCCCACCTGTGCAAATTACAATACATTCACATGAATTTAACAGACATACGGAAGAAAAGGCTGTTGAATTTGCCGAGTTTCTATCCTAAAAATGCAGGAAACACTACACTGAACATAGGAAGATAAAAGAACCTTCATTTTCAAAACCAGTGAACTCGATCAGACAAAATTGAACAGGATGTGCAAAAAAAAAAAAAAGTTAACTATTTAGAAGCTGTCAAAAATTCTCAATTTATCAATTTTGAAATTATATCACCAACTACAAGGATTGGTTTGGGGGGGATACACCCATAACATATTAAAAAGAAAGAACAGAACATATACACTGCCTGCAATATAAAAGAAATTAAATTTTCTAATCATCCAAGAAAATAGTGCCCAGAAGTCTTAATGTTTGAACTGTGTGATTCAACGAAGAGAAGATTTCAGTAGCTTCCCACAAGCATTGCTTCCAATGGAGTTTTGTACAGCTACTGATGTCAATCGTTAGAGATGAACTGGGTAAATTGACAGTACTGATCCCTAAATAGCATTATAAGAATGTTTCATCTCTAAAGATTCACATACTACAGTGTACAAAAACTGCATTGTAAGCGAATGCATTGTGGGAAACTAATGATATCTTCTCTTTGATTGCAACATACGGATTATTGTTTTCAGAAATGTGTGTATACAGATATAATAAATAGGTATATATGCCAACTAAAAGACATATAGATTCAAGAAATGTTCATGATAGGAAATTTTGCCCCAACCCCAAAAGGGTGTATGCTTACCCCTCGAACCTTTTGAAGTTGACTTTTTAACATATTTCAATGATGGAGTACTTATTTGATAGGCCATCCAAGCATGACTGGATGGTTACCAAACACTACTACACTCTAAAAACTAAGGTCGTATGCACAAAAGAGTTAGACCTGGTCTAAAGTTAGACCTGGTACTTTACATTAGTTCCCTCCAAGAAAAGATATTTGCCTTTGCATTTACATGAGGGGTTTATTTTGTATTTATTTTGAAATTTGCATTTAATCTTGAAAATGCTAGGATTACTTTTGAAGAAAATGTTGAATAACTGTCAAGTGTGTGCGTACAAAATATGGGAATTAGGACCAGGGTCTAGCTTGGAAAACCTGGTCTAACTTTTCGTGCATACGGACCTAAAAGTTAAACTTGGAATTCTTGTTGCCCTCTCTATGGAAGTGATTCATTAAGGGTCACCAATTTCATTCTTCTAATATTTTTAATTCCATTGTGTCCACCATTCCCATTTTTTGGTAACAAATACTAAACTGCTAGACAATGTCTAGTAGAAAGTTCTTTTATTCTCTTTTCACCATTCATTACCAAAATGCAAAATATAGCATTGGGAAAAAGAAGCTGTTTTCCGTTAACAAAATAGTTTCTAGAATTCAGTCACAAGGTACAACTCAGAATTCATTTTGTACATGCATACCTACAATAGCACAGCAAAATATTGGTAAATATTTGAATCATATTTGAAAGCCCAACAGAAGCCATACATTGTGGATTTCTCACTGAGTATTAAAATTGTATCAACACAGGAGATAGAAAGTAGTATTGAACAATAGAATGGTTTCCATTCACTTTTGTTGTTCACAAATATGTTGCTTTTTGTTTCGTGCCAATGTATAAAGATATTGAATGTATACCTGTAGCCAGGGAGCTGCCATGATACAGGGCATTGCCACTAACATGAGTATCATTTTCAGCTTTCTGGGATATGAATGACCCCATTTTCATACCAATTTTGTACAGGAAAGGGTCACTTTATAAAAAATAATTCTAAAAGTATGAAAAAAATTAGCCCAATTTTCTCTATCTGCAGCCAAATTTCCTCCCAATTTTGTTAAACATCTGAAAATGGCAAATTTGTGTAACATTTGGTCTAAATATGCATTTCTAAGAATTGAATAAAATTTAAATTTTTGCAAAAATTTGGTATAGATAATAAGGTCCTACTTCACGACTCTCAGAGGCCCATAGGCACATCCCTAAACTTAAATGTCCAAAATGATGAATTTGAATGCTACATACATTGTATCATAACCGCAATAGTAGTAATATCTTTTTAGTACTGTTTTTGAGTTCAAGGTGTATTTTATAATAAGGGGAAAAAACCCTTAAACACCTATATGCTGATTTTTGCCCCCTTTTTGGCCCACGATCAATAACGGTTCCATTTAGATTTTAAAATTATTCGGTGACCAGGTCAAGCCTTTAGTCAAGTCTTTGGCCCCGCCCCCCCCCGAGCCTGACATTGCAAACAAAAAGCACTCTACTACATCACAATTGTTAGTTCGGCTAACTTAGTCATTTAGGGTCTTTGTTCAGAGAAGGCGTGGTGTAAAACAATGTAAATGTCAAAAATCTAGGGTAATTTGCTCGTTAACCGATGAAAAAAACTAAAAACTGTCCATTTGACTAATTTTTTCTGACTTCAACACCGCCACCTTAATGGTGACTGGTCGGACTTATCTGTATTGAGGAACAGTGTTACGGAAAAGATATGTAATTCTATCTAAGACAAAAGAGCTAGTTCCTAGAATTCAGTAATAGCCAAGATGTTTAAGTAGTTCATATTATTTGAGGTAGTTGTGCCATATTTTAAAACCCCCAAAAAAACTAAAAAAAAAAAAATTTTTGGGGGCAGGCCGGAAAACTGAAATAATATTATGTGCACAACTCATCCCACAAAATTGTCCAATTAAAGTGTGGATTCCTTTAACAGTTTGAATTTTTATCCCTAACATGCCATAACCCAATATACAACCCCACTGAGGCTATAAAAAGTTCCCAACTCATGCGATGACGTCATCCTTAAAACAAACCCATATGAGCACAAAATCACTGACCGGGCCCCCCATCGTGGCTGCCCTTACTGGTCATGGGCACTGGGGTCCAGGTCCCTGGTTCGATCACACCCCAATGTGAGTCTTCTTACCTACCATGTGCGTGAGCACGGCTAGTCCTGTCTTTTTGCTATTTCATTCTTCTTTGTTTCTTCTCACTTTCTTCAAATGCCTCCCCCCCTACTAGTGCCACACGGTTAAACCGGATTGACAAATAAGGTGCTCTGATTAACGGCAGTTGTCACAATTCATTGTTATGGTCGTGCAACGTAGATGTTACACAAAATTTTGATTATTGATTAGCAAGTGGTCATTTCTGCCAAAGTGTCCCTTAACTGACCTTAACAGATTTTCGCCTAGTCACAAATGATCATTAATCCCCACCCTAGCTTCGTGCTCTTCGAGCACAATTTGCCTTTTTGTCTAGTTTAGCCTTCTATCCCTTTACCCCCTTCCCTTCCTCCTGGGAGATGGCTGAGATGAGAGCCGTATTAAGGCTATAGATCTCTCTCTTTCCAGATACATCCCTAGACCACATATACCACCCACTGGGCTTAGAAAATGTTTGGGAGCCTTGTTAGGTTTAAGGCTCTCTAACGTTTAGACCTGGTTTAAACCAGGTTTATCCTCATGAGTAGAAGAACGTTTTCCTTTCCAATACTGTGAAAATTAAATGTACCAGTGAGAAAATTTCTCTTCTCATTGATGGGCAGAACATTCCATCCAAAGATTTTCCTCACCCATTACGCAAACACTTTAGAGCATGTTGAAGGAAAATGGTCTCACTCATGATGACTAACCCCCTGGGGACTAACCCTGGCTTAAAACTGGGACTAAAGTTAGACTCTCTTTCAGAATAACCAGCCTAGATTACATCTGTTCAGTTAATAGCATTAAGATAACGTTTTAAGCATCACTAGTGTCGTACCACTTCATCCTTTAGCTTGCGGAAGCAGCCCTTGTTGATTTTTGACTTGTTCAACATTTATCCTTTTTGTACGGGAGTACTATAGAGAGGCCTAACATGACCTTTGACCTTGATTATGTGACCTTGGCCTCAAAACAAATGAGGGTTTTCCATGTAAAAACTACTCCATAAACCCAGTTTGGTTCCAAGACTTCAACTTTTCAAATGAGGTCCAATTTCCATTTTATCACTTGACCTCAACATGACCTTTACCTTAGCATGTGAACCTTTTGACCTCATCACAAATGGGGGATGCATGTTCACCTGTGACCCAAGTTTTGGGTTTAAATCCATCAAGTATGAGGATATTACAGGCAATGTTACCCTTTTTCACACTAACAACAAACAACAAACAACATACATCAACAACAAACAGTGGACAAATGACCTATGTGTCTTCCTGCTTAGGGGCAGGTGACACAAAAAGTACTACTCAGAATTTTGCAGTGGTTTGGTGAGGACTTTGAAGTCTAGACGACGTAGGCTGGATCGAAGAGGAAACATGACTAAAATCCTTGACAACAACAGGCCTATCAGCTGTGAACCAGAAATATCTATTCCGTTGGAGCTGCATATACCCTGAACTTTGTCCGTATTGTCGTTACTCACATGTAAAATGCATTAATTTGGTAATATCGTTGATGACAGTGGCATTGTGACCAATATCTCTGAGTTTTTGGTTTGCAATTGCGGACACATTTGACATTTGGGTTTTTAAATCACATGGGTTTTTGCGGACTGGAACGAAATCGTTACACCTCTGTTACGGGTGATGGTAGCGAGCCTGGTCGCGAGTGTGACAACAGTAAGATTATTGTTTTGTAAAACAACAAAATCAATTGAAATTCAGATGATGTCAAAATGAAATACGGAACACTTGTAACCAATCATGACCTGTTATCACGCCTTTGTGTTACAGTTAGCAACAATCATTATTTCAATGCTTGGCTTACAACGGGGTGCCGTAAAAAACTAAAAATACTGTAGTAATCCCGCTGATTCGCAGAAAACTAATATCACTCTTAATTTTTTGGATTAAAAATGAACAAGATTGAAGGCATGGGAGTTGTAAATGTGATTTGTACAAAAAGATGATTTCAGACATGCCTGTGTGGAAACTAAGTATAAAAAGACTTCATGTCAGAACTTGGTTACAAATTGTTCCCAATTGGTTCATTCAAAATTATGTCCTTTTTTTTTTTAATATATTCCCATTTTTAGCTAAGACCTTTTGCACAAAATAATGACAACTCAAGCAAAAAATCGTCCAACTTATAGCCAGTGGCCAGTCAGGTTTTCCTGTCAAATGTGAACCAGAGACCTTATGACCTGGAAATTAAGGTCAACGAGTCAGTCTGCAGCAAATTTGAATGTAGACTTCTGTAAGAGGTCATCAAAGAATTTTCATGATTGCACCTATGGTTCTTGAGATCGCACTAGAAGGGATCAAGGGGAAATTGGACTTTTTTTTAAAAAAAATCGATTGATTTGTTTTCCTGCAAAACAGTGACAACAATGATGTAGACCTCTATCTAAAGATGGTCACCTATCATACAAGTTTCATGTCCTAGCATCTATGTTTCTGAGTACCAAGTGCAAGAAAATTTTCATTTCAGACACAATGTCTGGCAAGACCCTCACACACACAGATATATCATGGTCATATGGGCCATAGGGGTAAAAAAAAAAGGGCAACTTTGTTGGCTAGTATTCCAACTTCCCACCAAATTTACTATTTCCCCCAGATAGGATTCACATAAGATAAAAGCAGTATGTTCACATCTGGCCCAGATGTGAATTTCCTGTACACCTTCACAATTAAACCATCGAATTTCTGTCATAGTAAAGCTCTAGCTAGGTACATTGTGACTTGTACATGGCAACAATGTGCCATTCCCAACATTCTAATTAACCAACTACTCCTAGAACCATAAATTATGACCTCGGTTTGAGACCTACTTCCTTGTTCTTGTCTGGTACTGTCAGTGTGAAGCTTTCTGCCCTTTTAATTAATACAAATTAACTAGGTTTATTTGCCATGTACAGCTCAAGTTTTGGGTTTTACAACATAAAAAAGAAAAACTTGGAAGGCTTTATTAATCCTTGAAAAGAACTCAATCCAATTTAACATGTCACAAGTCTGGGGTAGAGATTGTTCAACGTCTTTTCTTGGTGATTTTTAAACATCCTAGATTTGAAATCAAGTTAAAGTGGACAATAAAAGCAATTCCACATGCGCAGATATGTCCCTAAAAATTGAATCCCTGGTTTTTACACTGAGGGGAATGCCCTTATCATCAAACAAGTACTACCCAATAGGTTTCTAGCTGAAGGGTTCTCCATATTAGGAGGCATTTTACATAATTGCTATTTGCTCCAATACAATTCTTCCTATTGAACCTTTTAAAAAACCATTTGGTTTCCATTTAAAAGGGGATTTCCTTGTAGCCAAATACCCCTAAGAAATCTATGTGTGGCTAATTTTTATAATTATTCACTGCACATATCCCTCTATGTAAGGTATAATGCCTGGAAATCTCTTGGTGCTCGCTCTTCGGCGTGCCTTATTGCCGCAATCTTTTCAATATCAGCCAAATGAAATACTACTGTAAATTTGATCATTGTATAGGGTTGTGGAGGGTGTATGGGGAAAGCCAAAAATTTTGCCCCAAAACAGGGTGTGGCAAAGACATTCAAATACACTGAACTTCAAATATATAAGACAGATGATATTTGTGTTTGATACGTGAAAGTGAACAAGGAAATACAGGGTGTCTCAGAAAGAATTCACCCTAACTATAAGGCGAACTCATAATTTCAAAAGTAATATCACAGTTGAGAATTTTCAAAAGAATCTTAACCACAATTTACTTTTTTTAAACTTTTGATGTAACCAACACGCGATCTGTTCAGTGATTTTGAAGAAGTAAGTGATTATGTAACACATGCCATGGACAATTCCTTCCAAGTTTTGCTCACAATAAGGCAGAATTTGATTTACGGCTGATTCCTCTGTTATCTTTTCAAGCTGTCTTCTTTTCTTCCCCAAAGAGCCGGCCTTTGTTTAATATTTTGTAGTTCAATTTCCATTGCCGTTTTTATTTCGTAAATATCAATTTACCCGTGACAATTATAACAAAAATCCAACAAGACAAACAAACCATGGTAAAATAACAGAATGATCATGCGTTATTAGAAAACACCACCAATAAAAATCTGTAGAAAATGTGAAATTTCTTTTTTGAAATTCTTAATGAGTTATGGTGAATTGAATGATTAGAATTTTAATCAATACTTTACAGGTGGATAAATTAAGCACTGAGTTTTATTTCAAATTAGACTCTTATTCCAATCTATGGTGGAATTCTACAGTTACAAATACTAAAGGCCATATTTGAGTGGCACATTGAAAAATTCCACGTTTAATATTTAGTGCCTACTCTTGTTATATGAAGTACTGGCCAGGAGTATAAAGACATGTTTGGTAATTCGAACAATTTTATTAACTTGAAGAGTTGATTTGGTTGACTTCTCACCTTTTTTACATTTAATTTTTACTTTGCATTTGTTAGCATGCTGGATCAGAGAAGATGGCTGGATATACAACGGCTGAAAGCATTTTATCAAAACGGAACATCTACACACCCTGATCAATTTCTTAGCAAACCCAAAATGGCGAATAGTTGTGGTGTGTTATGAAACCGTTCTTCGATTTTAATAATGCACAACCTATTGAATATCAAACCTTACTGTTACTATTTAACTACTTCGTTTTGCAATATAATTTCAAGCATAACTATTCTAAAAAGCTGCCTGATAATTTGCAATTTAATTAAATTGAAAAAGAATTGGCCTGTATGCCGACAGGCTTGGTATTAACATTAATTTGTCATAAAGACTGAAATGTCGCTGACAGTCTTCGTTTTTCTTCATTTTTAAGTGAAAAAGAAACGATATAAACTTCTTTTGTAATGTAATGTGCAATATTAGTGTTGAAGCTGGGTGCAAAATAAATCATTTACTCATATTAGTTATTAGATTATAAAGAATAAACTGAAAAAGAAAATGACCGAAGTATTGATTATTTCTTAAGCCTGTTCTGTCTGAATCACTTTTTTACAAACCTTGGAAGGAACTGTCCATTGACCAGTGTGTTACATAATCGCTTCTTCTATCAAAACTACTGACGAACGAGTGCTGTTTCAATTACAATATGAAAAATAATTGTGGTTTTAAGATTCTTTTAAATTTAGCAAATGTGATACTCACTTTTTAAGTTATGGTCACCAATAGTTAGGGTGTAATTCTTCTGTAACACCCATGTACATTGCAAGACCACCAAACGACACCATTTTTAAGCAATCTGAGGAGCATTTTACAAATTATCCATGTAATAGTAATGTATTATATTTTATATTGCTGATGACTATGATGTGTCAACAAAATTCAAATGTTTCGCAGCCCATTATGCAGTTTTTTTGACTTTGCCTTCAGACCATTATTCTTGCATCTTACCATATAGTCTTAAAGGTACAACAACTAAAACTTTTAAAGTGGGAACATGCGTTGGCAATATAGGCAGCCTTGGTGTTTTGAGGGGCCAAAACCCAATCAAAGCAAAGTACTTGGGTAAAAAAAAAAAATTTCTGCCTGTCTTTTGCATGATTTTCCAGCCATCAAAATTTCCATTTTACTTCAATATTTTGTTTTTCAAGTAGGGAACTCTGTGAACAAAATCTCCCCTAATTTCCCCCCCATTGGAATTAGTGCCACTACTGGGAAATGACCAAAAGAATTAAAAAGCGAATTGATTATTTCTAGCCTTTCTGTCTGAATCACTTTATTACAAAACTTGGAAGGACATGTCCCTTGACAATGTTACAGAATCGCTGATTTTCTGTCTTTCAAAACACTGAACCGAATCGAGTGCCTGTTTACATTAAAATATTGAAACATAATTGTGGTTTAGATTCTTTTTAAATTTATCAAATGTATACTCACTTTTTAAGTTAGGTCACCAATAGTTAAGTATGGGTGTAATTTCTTCCCTTTCTGAGACACCGCTTCATTGCAGACCCTTTTTAAGCATCCTAAGCATGTGCAAAGTCATCCATGTAATTTATATTTTGTATATTTTTTTGCTGATATACTATGATGTGTCAACAAAATTCAAATGTTTCGCCAGACCCTTATTCATGTTTTTTACTTGCCTCAGACACAAACTTATCTGCATCTACCATATAGGTCCTTAAATACACTAAATTTAAAGTGGAAACATGCAGTGGCATATAAGCAGCCTTGGTGGTCTGATGGGGGCCAAAACCCAATCAACGGAAAAAAAAGTCTGGGTAAAAAATTGCTGCTTTTTTTTTTTTTTTTTTTTTAAAGATATTCATGTTTAACATTTTACTTCAATTTTGTTTTCAAGTCGGAACTCTTCCCCTTTCCCTATTGGTTTATGCCACTGGGAACATGACCAAAAGAACAACACAAGTCATTTGACTGATGTGGCTGATAGGCACTGGTCATTTTTTCAGTAAATTTTTAAATTTCTCTACATATGATAACTCATGTCCTTTAGGCCAAGGAAAAAAAAACAAGTTTTGTCTCAGAAGCTGCTTGCATTTTTGGTTTAAAATTTGTCTTTGCACATTTTTTAAAGTTTTTACTCACTTAAAGGTTTTAAAACTTTCTCTTACCGGTTGGTAAGAGAGAGAGTTTGCACGCGTTTTCAAGGAATAAGAGCGGAAAAGTCTGAAATATGCAAAGTATGGCCTATGACCTTTGGCCTGTCTGTCACACACAGCGCAAGTAGCAGTAGATCTAAGGTCCTGTGGTGCAAGTGTTGGATCAGGGGTCTGACGGTTAAAGGTGGAGACAGACAGACTGGACATACAGATTTTTGCTAATGACAAAATCCCCATGCCCTTTTTATGGGCCAGGCTAAAAGTGCATTTTGCACTGCTTTTTTTTCACTTTTCTTCTGAGATCAAACTTTTTTTTGGCCTTATCAAAAAGATCACATTACTAAGGTTAAGAAGTTATCTACTAGTGATAGATTAAATGTCTTACTTTCAAAGCACGCTAGTTGGGTTGCCGGTAGGCTATGTTAATTGCTTCTCATATTTATGTCTTCCTCGAAGCACCTTGTTGGTTTCCGGTAGACTATTGGTAAGTGGTTCTCATATTTAATGTCTTACGTTTCGAGCACACCTTGTTGGTTTCCGGTAGACTCATTGGTAAGTGCTTCTCATTTTGTCTTCTCTTTTCGAGCACCTTGTTGGTTTCTGGTAGGCTATTGGTAAGTGCTCTCATATTAATGTCTTACCTTTCAAAGCACCTTTGTTGTTTCCGGTAGGCTATTGGTAAATGCTTCTCATATTTAATGTCTTACCTTTCAAAGCACCTTGTTGGTTTTCCGGTAGGCTATTGGTAAATGCTTCTCATATTTAATGTCTTACCTTTCGAAGCACCTTGTTTGGTTTCCAGTAGGTCTATTGGTACGTGCTTCTCCATATTTAATGTCTTAAACCTTTCGAAGCACCTTGTTTGGTTTCCGGTAAGGCTATGGTAAGTGCTTCTCATATTTAATGTCTTACCTTTCGAAGCACCTGTTGTTTCCGGAATGCCTATTGTAATGGGTCTCATATTTAATGTCTTACCTTTCGAAGCCCTGTTGGTTTCCTCCCCGGTAGGCTATTGGTAAGTGCCTTTCCTCATATTTAGATTCGTAACCTCCCTTTCAAAGCACCTTGTTGGTTTCCGGTAGGCTGTGGAAGTGCTTCTCATATTTATGTCTTACCTTTCATACCCTTGTTGGTTTCCGTATGCTATGGGTACGTGCTTCTCATATTTCCTCTTTGATTTAATGTTGTTTGTGGCTAATCATTTCTAAAAATAAAAAAAAAACAATCACTACACTTACTCTCCGAATAATTCATTTTATTTTCGTTTGATACAAGTATGATTATTCTAAATTATCACATTGTCCTAGATTGATGTTGTTAAAATAAATTTTTGGGTAATTTAAACAGTATAATTTTTTTCCTCTTTACAACAGCAAGGAGCTAGTATAAATTAATAACACATCTCTATTACTAAAGGTTTGAGTGATTAAATATGTTGAGAGCCCAACAGAACCCCTTAAACATCATTCTTAAGTTTTGCAATGGTGCCTTAAGGAGAGGGGCCTATACAAAGATTACACAGGGGTCAAATTTTTTTAATTGATCCATATATTGAAAAGCACACCACATTGTATCCATCATAATGATTTCAAAAGTAAGTTTGTACTATCTAACAATTACAATTTTTGAATTATAACAATTAAAGTGAGGCTAAAACAGTAAAATCAATAACAGAAGAGCATCAAGGATGCTGAGGCTTACTCAGAGGTGTGGCGTTGAGTTGTGCAATGAGGTGGAAACAAACGCATTTAATGACAATATCCCTCATAGTCCTAACGTCCCCTTACTTCATTTTTTTCCACTTTGTCAAAATCACTGAGCGGACCCTTTGTTTTGGGGGTAATTGCCCCTAGATCTAACAAAAAAATAAACGCTACCACCTTTTTTGCGGTGATTGTCAAGTAATGTATTGCTTTTTCCGAAAGGATTATTGGGAAATATAGGCCTATATTAGCCAGTGAAATTTGTTCCTTGTTAGGCCAAACAAAAAAATCAAGTTTGGACTCCCAGTAAGAGTGTCCAAAAACCTAAATGTAAATGCACTTTTTAAGTTGTAATTTAAAAAAAAATGAAAGGCTTCCCAGAAATTTCTCAAAGTGGGCTAAATGGCAAGTCAAACGTTGCACATCATACTTGAATTGTCCAATTATTAGTTTATAAAACAAAAATATTGATTTGGATCACGTGGATATCTTATAAAAGTGAAACATTCTATCATCTGCTGTTTTGTCTTAACATGCAATCTCCTCAGTACATAAAAGAAACACAACAACAAATACAGTAAAATGGCTCCAATTAAATCATGTGGCCTACTGAACTAACTGGGCCACAAACTTGAAATCCCCGCTGACGGCCACTATTCATCACCACTGGCTTCCACCACAAACCATCACCTCACCCATTGGATCCGGTATTCAATCAATTACCTGACTAACCCCCACCCATCAACCACACTTCATCACACCAATGTAAGACTGACTGGTCCTTGTCACCACTGATTTTCAGTATTCATCAACCATGGGCAGCAAAACGCTACAAGACTAACTAATATAGTTTAAAAAAAAACCTAATTTTTTTGCAACATTTATTGCTTAAGGTACTTGGTATATCAGGGATTAAACAGTAAAATAGTAGATGAAATTGAGGATTAGGAAGGGCTTGTCACTTTGTATGGCCCAGCCAGGGAGATTATTAACAGACAATTATTTACAGTACCATTAACGCTGTTTTCTCAACTTATTAGCAACGTTGAAGAAAAATGAATTTTCTTCCATTTTGACATCTTCCCCAATTTTTCAATTCCAGAAATTGTAGAAGAAAAACTACATCCCTCTGTTGACCTGATATGAATGGTCAGGATGGTCAGAGTTATTAAAACCTGATCTATGTTAGAATGCTAACTTGCAATTACACGACATTTCCCTTCCTGTTCAGCCACCAACTCACCACCAAATCAACCATTGAAGAAGGAAAACTTTCCCCCCTGTCACCCAAGTACTTATTCACTGACCTGTCAACCAAGTACTACAAAATTTTGTCAGTAGCGATCTCCTGCAACTTTTGGTTGGTCTTTTTTTCCAATTTTGGCTGTTCTTGCTTGCTTCTATCTGCGTTCATTGCCCGCGCGGGAGCGCGGGGCTAATAGATGTTGGTAACTTGACAGACATGGAGATTTTTTGCTTCATTGAGCCTGAAGAAGCTTGGTCATAACAATTTTTTCATGACAATTGAAAATGATGAACAGGGCCTAAAAGTACGTAATGGTTGTGATGAACTGGCATAAATATTAATCAAACACAAAAATTTTTTTTTTGTACGTAAAATGATGAGACAGTGTGCGTAGATTGTCTTTCAGTGTTTTAAATTAACAAATTTATATTGGATCTGTAACAAGGTTCTATGTCCACGTGTTTAAGTGGGGTCCAATTATACACTTATCTCTACACACCAGTTGGGGCGAAGTGCCAGCAGTGCGTGGTTATATCATTGCTATTCAGAATATTGACAATTTCCTGACAGCTGGCATCAGTTACGATGCGAGTCGACTATTTAGGTTGAGTTGAACTTGAGTTAAGTTTATATACCACTATTTAAACTAACCAATCAGTTTTCAATAAAAGTTCACTCCACTAGTCTTTTTTTGTTTGGAAAATTTTATTTATCTCTCAATTCTTGGCTATGTTCGGATGTTTTTAAATAATTCTGCCATGGCGCCTGGGCTCGGGGCATACCTTGGTGCACATCAACCCACATGGTTTCTGTCCTGCATATGTGACCCCGTACCATGTTTGCAGAGGTGAAAATCCAATGAGGCGCATGGACATGTTTTGTGAGGAATGTCAAGGCCCGAAATACACATTTGTGTGTTTTTCCATACATAATGTAATTGTATTTATTGGCAGGTGAGTGATTTATATGACCGGAGTGTCCTCACAAAATAATCCGGTGTGGCCCGTGCATTTGAAGTTCTTGCATTTTTCCCTCTCCGACTGAATTGAATGGTCCAAAACCCAGGGGGACAAATGTATCAACGCGAATCGACTATAATAAACCTGTACGGGGGGGCTGATTTGAGCCCAAACAAGGGGGTCTCCGAAACTAGGTTGTCAAGAAAATTTAAGAAAATAAGCTGCGATCTCCCTCAATTCCCAGCTACTTTTTGTATGGGTTTGAAGAAAATTGTGGCTTTGGAAGGAAAAGGAGGGTCTCTGAAATGGTCATAAAATCGGGGTCACTGGAACTGAAAAAGAGCCTGAAATGAGGGACTTATAATGGGTACATAACCATAACTTTCCTCCCAATGTGGAACTCCCCCCCCCACCACCTGTACTTTAAGGTTTTGCTGTCATACACCCACGATTGATTTGAATCATTTTTTCTTTTTTCCCACATTTTTTACCATTACATTAATTTCCAATTCCACACACACACAAGCACATATGCAACACACACACACACACAATGTACACATACAATAGTTCATAAAATAATGAAGTGGCATTCAAGGAAAACAAGAATAATTTTTTTAGTAGTCATACAAAGAAAACTTTCTAATTTTAAGATGTAACATACTCCATGTGTGACAAAACATGTTATCTGTCCTACCTATACCTAGTGTAAATTTACTAGGGCATTGCTATAAGATTAAAGAACTGCAGAGGGTCAGGGTCACTCTAGCCAAACCATAAACATCCACCTACACATTATCACATGTGGTGTGTATATCTAATTATCTAACTGACCTTGATGTCCAAAAAATGGTTCCCTGTGTCCTTGGTATGAGACCTTCTAAAATGCATGCAAAGAGTCTCCAGTCAGGCTACAGTGAACGCAAGAAGTATTGACTATGATCTTAGTCTAACAAGAAATGTGTTACAAGTGTAACAAGTGTAACACTTTCTGTGCTTTCTTGATAGTTATGCCCTGTTTTCTTGCGTGTTAATGTATTCCAGGGGGGTGATTGTTTTGGGCCCTAGAGACTTTTTGCTCAACTCCTCCATATAAGTGTTTTGTTTTCATACTGTGGAGTAATGGAAATAAGTTTGATTAACATATTGATCTATCACCCAGCACGCTCTTATAAGCTTATAGACTTACTTCGTTAAGCCAAAAAAGTCATTTCAAGTTTGTGGCGGGGAAAATTTGCTCAGATTGGATAAAAAATACAGCGTTCAATTGCATCAAAGTACAAGCACAAATGAAGCTACAAATTTCCCTTTATCAATGTATGATGCTGAAACCTTTATACAACCTACTGTATATGTGGTTATCTTTTTCATTCATTCACCCCTTATAATCCCTTCACAACTTAATATGTTTAGAATGTTATAAGGATCATTTCAGAGGTAGACAAATTAATACAATTTCTAAAATTTCCAAAAACAGTGGTATATTATTTGACCATATTACTTACATTTAGACTCTCTTCAGTCCAGTCTTGACATAGTACAGATTTGAATGTGGCGTTGGTTAGAGATTGGTTGAATTGCCATGCAGTCCTCGCAGACTACGATTCCTAGTTCCACTGAGGCCCACACAGGATCTGCAAGATCATTTACAGGATTGTAAGTACTGCTGCCTCACCATAATTCCATAATTTAAATGGACAGCCTTAATTGCACATTACAAGCCATTGTGTTTTTAAAGGGTTTGAACGTGTGATCTGTTTTACCGCGCAATTCGCCCCACTGGCGTCAAAGAAAGAATTTGCATTTTGCTGTGTGAAGATTCCACGCGCAGATACCGTGGATCTCTGTGCGTTTTGTTTTTTTTAATTTCTAATTTCGTAAAAAAACAAAACAATCGCATAACCGGCATCCCTCCTACCTGTACCGCCTGCGCTCACCACCATCCTTTCCGCACACGTTCATTGCTTAGCTCCATACCGAATGTGCCACTAACGTCACTGCGGCCCAAACGAGGAGCCCAAATTGTGTTTTTAAAAACAAATCTTTAAACCGCCATGGCGGTATGGACGGATTGCTTTTTCTTTTCCTTCTCCCGAGGGTATGTGCAGATTTGTGTATGTATAAGTCTTGACGCAAAAGGTGGAGACACAAAAAGTCATAGCCGTCTGCCTGCATGGAAGGCACTGGAAGCTAAGTGTGACTGTGGACCACACCTCAATAAACCTCCATATTCGGGCAGTTAGGGCGGTCACCTAGGAGCTTATCAAAAGCATAGGTCTAAACACTTTCAGTCTATAGACCAAAGTATATTGAATTTGGCTACTCTAACGCAATTCTGAAAAAAAGATTTGACTCCTTTTGGGGAAATGTTTACCTTGTGACATTTCCCCCACCCCTGTGCAGACCCAGGGGATGACCCGGGGGGACGTACATGGTTAGTAGGGGCCTTGTCCCCCTCCTACAATATACCTTCGTTTGGCTACTATAGCCCTCATCTGCGAAAAAAGTTATGGCAAAATGTTTACTTTTTGCTGTGAAATGTTGACATTTGTTTACATTTTCCCCCACCCCCGTCAGACCCAGGGTGGGTCCATGGGGATATGAATACAGGGTCCCCCTAGTAGGGGCTTGTCCCTCCTTACAATATATATGTTGGACGACATCTAGTTCATATGGAAAAAAAAGTGATGGCCAAAAAGTTGACCTTTTTGTGAAATGATGAACTTTTTTGTTATTTCCCCACCCCCTGTCCGACCCAGGGGAGGTCATGGGCGAAGGAATACATTGCGTTAGTAGAGAGCGTGCCCCTCATACATTATGTATAATTTGACTACTCTAGCTCATCTGAAAAAAAAAGGTATGGCCAAAAATATATTGACCTTTTTGCTGAATGTTGACCTTCGTGACATTTTCCCAACCCACTGTCAGACCCAGTGGGGGACCATGGGCTAATGAATTACATGGTTAGTAGGGCTGTCCCCTCCGACAATATACCTAAGTTTTGACTACTCCAGCTCATCTGAAAAAAAAGTATGGACATAAATGTTATTTTTTGTCTGAAATGTTGACCTGTTTTACATTTCACCACCCACCTGTCAGACCACGGGGAGGACCCTGGGAGAATGAATACCATGGTTAGTAGAGCTTGCTCCCCTCCTACAATATACCTAAGGTTGACTACTCGAGTAAGAGAGCCGAAAAAAATTATGGCAAAATGTTTACCTTTTTTTTGTGAAAATGTTGACCCTTTTGACATTTCCCCACCCCCTGTAGAACCAGGGGAGGACCCTGGGGGTAAGAATGTACATGGTTAGTAGGGGTTGTGTACCCTTCTACAATATGTCTAAGTTTGGCCCACTCTCTAGCTCATCTGCCCCCGAAAAAAAAGTTCTGGCAAATGTTGACCTTTTATGGGTCCAGACACACACACACAAGCACACACATAATCACTTAACATAGCGAAATCCAGACATTGCCATTTCATAGCCGGATTTTGCTACGCAATCAGTCCAACAACAACATATTTGAGTTGTTTTTTAAGACATTTAATGGATAAGTCCGTGACCCCCATTCGTCTCCATAGAATAGTGTGGTATTTAAAAAGCACACAATATACCTTGTCTTTTGGCTATAGTTTATGATATAAAACAAAGTCGGTGACCCCCATTTTTTTTAATTTCAGATTCTTAATCAGCCACCGTTATAAATACCATCTGTGAAATCTGGAAAAATTCTATGCGTAGTTCACTAACACGTCAAACCCCTAAGTGGAAATCCTCTTCCTCAACAGTAAAGGTGCAACGAGAGATTGATGGCAACCCACATATTGGGGCATATAGTAATTTGCTAATAATAGATTAGACACACATTAGATTTCTTACCTGTATTTGGCTACAGAAATGCACCTTAAAAGAGAGCAACAAAGTGGGATTTTGATTTGTCTTAATTTCAATGAAAAACATAGGATGAATTTTTTCCCTATAAGTGATCCTAACGAAATAGGATATTTCACAATTTTGATCAAAGAAACATTTTTCAGCTTAATCCTTTCAGATGTGGTTATTTTTGATGAGAACAGACCTGTAAATATTAGCGACAAAAATCAGTACTTTGGATTTTCTTCTGGGGTCACATGATATGTGAAAGTTCTTGTTGCACCTTTAATCCCACCACTCACACAATCAAACCTGAAATGTGCGAGTATCATACAGAAACCAGTTTGCATCAAATTGATGAAATTCTTTGGATCAGGGGTGTAACAGGGGTTCACTTGTCAGAGGGGGCCCATTCCTTGGCAGCAGGTTTCCTGGTGGAGGTAAAAATGTCCCAATCAGAAGGCAAAAACAGTTGATTTAGCATGATTTTCTAGCTTTTCCTCCCGGTCAAAGCGGTATATAATGCCACAAATGCATTGCTACTTGTTTAGGGTAGCACAAAAACACACAAAATACGGATTAAGAGTTTGTAATCGGTGGAAATACTGTTTAGGGTGCATGTTTAGGTCCATGTTCACGATCATATCCCTTTGAATACAAGTGTGGCCCAAAATATACATTACAAACCTTAAGTCCTCCCCCTAAATTGTGTCGATTAATTGGAAAATATGTATTCAAGTGATGAAATGACCTAGTTAATAATATCGACAAGGCACCGCCCCTTACAAGAGGACACTCATGCAAGGGCCCAAACATATTTGTAGTAAATCACAGCTGTGTGAATTTGTCCCTGTATAGAGAGAGAGAGAGTACATAATCTTTAATTACTTGCCGAGAAGACCAAATTTTAAATTAGGTACACACAGGTCCATAGGAATAGCTTTATTCTGGACTGGAGTGAAAAAGTATGATCAAAATCAACTTTTGTACCCAAAAGTGAATTTTAACTTTTTGATAAACAATTGAGCGGCATTCCCCTACCCCATGCAAACAGGTCTTAGTAATAGTCGATACTTCAGATGCGCCTCCTGTTGTCACGACATCCAATTCGTCTTTCAATCGCTCAACAAATTCTCCCCCACTACATTTCATCTATTCTTTCCATTCACAAGCCCATCTGCGTACCCCTCCGGTCCTCCACTGGCCATCAGTCTGCACGTTCCCAGGACCCCCACTCTGACCAGTGATAGGGCCTTTGTTTACCTGCCACTCGCTTTGCGAATAAGCGTCCGGCGGTGGCTAGAGGCCACTCCATCTAGCCTCTTCAAAAAGCTCCCTGAAAAGTCAACCTCTTTCCCAAATTAATGGGTGCCTCTCTTTTCTTTTCTGAATATGACTTTTCCTCCCGTTCGCTTCCTGTTTCATCTTCTCTTTCTCAGACGCTTTGTATCCTTTTGGTCAAAAGGCGGTTTACAAATGTCAGTGGTATGTATGTATGTAAAAATCAATTTGATCTATGATCACATCAAGTTCAAAAATGAAATAACTGAATGGCTAATTGTTAGATTATCAATCCAAAACTAGAAGGGCCAAGCCACTTGATGACAAGACAATGGCTGGATGAGAACGGGATTTTACGTTTCTATAAATACACACAACAGAAAGTAATTGATAATCATGGCAACTCTTTTGATAAAGGCCAGAAATAGTACAGGGGGTAATGGATGAATTTAAAATACTATGGCTCCGATTAAGGATTGAAGTTTTCATCGTAATAATGGCATCATTCCAAAACCCCATCTGTATAGTTTTGCGACGATATTTAAATCCGTTGCGATGCGAGAGGATAAAAATGTATTTGGTAAGCCCCATAGAGTACTGTAAAACTAATATTGGTCGACCAAAATAGGGCACATGTTCGCTCATAACTTCCACACCAAACATCCTTTGGACTCTAAGATTTCATAGGGGAAATGAGAAAAATAGTAGGTTTCTTCTGATATCAAATGTTGACCACTTCGGTAAAAATCTGAGCCGGGCTTCTGCAGGGACGAGGCTATTAGCGATCGGGCCCCGGACCTTTAAGAACTGATATGTTATTACTTTCAATTAAAAATGGCCACTTTGCTATGGTTATTTTCTTCACAACATTGTCTGACAATTAGTGTATAAATACAAGATACCACAAAGTTATTCCATTACTTGCTACGATTTCACACATTGGTTACCTCCATGAATGTGCCTGGTGTAGCATGCGAGGGTGGTTGGCGCTGTCTAATAATACAGGCGGTATGGCTGAAATAGCGAACTTCCTTTATACACTCTACCATATAAACTATAATTACCCCCATAAATACTCGAATGAACATCCAACTTGCGTATGTGCTGTGGTTGTACTTTTCACAAGTAGAATATTATGAGGTCTGTGACACATTATTAATCACTCTAACACATCAAAACACCAACAGCCAATTAGCTAAATTGTTGGATGAACATGATACTGTACAGAATGATTCATCTTCATCTTGCCTATTATTGAGGCAGCAGCTAATGTTTTGACGTGGTGGAGCGCCAGCATCACTGGTGATAGTGAGTTTGAGAAGTATATCACCAGTGCACGACCAAAGGTAGCGCAACTAATTAGAAGGTGTACGCGTCTGTGATGGAGGCCACATTGGCAGGCTGAACTCTCAGCCCCCATTCAAATCTTACAAACTGCGAACACTGCCTTTGTGTGAGAGCGATTTGCAACAGCCTGGGGCAGCTATGCAGCAAAGATGCTGCTAGACCAATCCAGGGCAGTGGGGCATAGAATGGGAGGGCTAGCACCCCAGGAAGGTCCAGCAAGGCAGCACAGGAGTTTATTCCTTGAGATACCTTGGCGCATACTGACTCGAGATGCCGCTGATAAGTAAGCTGCCGATCAAGCTTCACTCCCAGATTAAGTTGGTGTGGATGTATGGCAGAGGTGCCCATTGAGGTTGATTTGAGCTGGCCTCTTTGGTGTTCAGACTGGAAGGCAGTAGCAGTGGTCTTGGCTTCACTCAACTTAAATCTCCAGGTCTTGAGATATGACTGCTAAAGTAGGGCCATATCTACAGAAGTGCCTACTTTTACTTCATCCAGCTTCGTTCGGTGAAGAGCGGCCAAGATTGTCGGCATAGCCATTATGTATAGATGTGTTGAGGTAGATCGCTGATCTTAAAGTTGAACAGCATAGGAACCTGAGGCAGTACTGATCCTCTGTTCGGACTCAGTTCCTCCGACGATGCAGTGACTGCCCTACCCATCACGATCTTAAGAACAAAAGTAAGGTTTGCAAGCATGTTACATGCATATGAATTGTAAAGAGTGACCATCCCGTGGAGGGTCCTGAGGAACCTTAGAGTGCTCAAGAGACCTTGTGCCCACACGGTGTCATTTGCCTGCGCAGTAAGGTCCACCAAGATGACGCCTGCCCTACAACGCTTTTTATGCAATCTGAGCGTGCCTCCGGCCACGCGCCGAAATCATGCTTGTCGCAGGCAGATGGGATCCATGACTGACTCCAGCCGGGCCAGGTAGCCTCTAAGGGTTGAAGAGAAAACACACAGTGATATTGGGCGGTAGTTCTTGGGCCGGGCGCGTGCAACAAGTTGTTTGGTTTGGGGAGTGCGTGCATGATGGTAGCCCTCTCCAGATCTTGGGTAAGACTGGTTGCCGTAAGGCCAACATGTGTAGAACTCATGGAGCCATCCAAGACAAGTGGGCCTGCAGACTGCCCATCAGGAAACTCTGCCTGGTTATTTTATCAGGCCCCGGGGCCTTTCCACTCTTTAGTAGGCTGATAGCAGAGGTGAGCCCATCTGAGAAGTGAGTTGAAAGATGACTCATCCACGCCAGGGGCCTCGACAAAGTTTGGTGATCTCCTTTGTAAATTTTTGAGGAAAGTGTGATCACTATATATCCTTGAAAAAAACATTTGACCCCGAGGAGTGCCTCAGCAATTGAGTTAGGCAGACACAGCGAAAGTTCAATAGGTTTGGAAACTATGCCAATGAGGCGGTTAATGGTCTTCCAGGTTCCTGCTAGTGAGTGAAATCAATTCCATGAACTTCTCCTCCCAGCAAGATGACGTTTCCTGCCCAAGCAGTTTGCCAGATTTGAAGTCCTGGATGTCAGTTTCCCGGGTTCAGATTTCAAGAATTCATTGTAAAGAGCATCAAATTCCTCATCCTAGGATGGAATATAACTGCGACGACCGCCACATGGGATGGTCTTCTTGTACGATGTCATATTTTGAGTTTGCATAGTGCTGTGTGTAAGAATTGTCAGGTTGGAGGAGGTTGGGTGTGGGGAGGTTGTCACTTCTGAATCCACCAGGGTCTCAAACTGGTGCCTGTCTGCCTGCAGAAGTTCCACCTTTTTCACTGGCTTTGTTGTACAGGGACTAGCAAGGCTGTCCTGCACAACCTGGATGGTCTATGTGAGAAAGCGGTTGAGAATCAGTACAAGTGAACAGAAATGGCAGCCATATTACAAAGGCAGGTTAGGATTTTAGGTTGTATCTGGTTTCTTGGGGTCGTACAGGATTGACGCCAGATTTCGAAGCCCAGTCCTCTAGGATGGCTCCGTCAGGGTTGGCATGCAGTAGCCCCAAGTATGCTATGACTTGAAGTCACCCGCATAGATGCAAGGTGACACCATAAAAAGTAGAGGATAGCTTGAAGGCCAGGAGTTAGTGGCTGTGTCACTTGATGGCGTGGACATCTACAATTTGGTCGTTGCCCATCCAGGGTTGAACTGCAGGTGAGTTTGAAGATGTTCCATTGAGCTGTATTCTGACAAAGATGGCATACCAGGAGGTAAGCAGCACTCTCAGTTTGTGCAGCTAAGTTAGAGCCGCAAATTTTCAGGATGGAACTGTCAGTATGTGTGTCTCTTGGAGAGAATCGGTGTTTGTGTGGAAGAAGAAGAAGAAGAAGATAGAAGTAGAAGTAAGAAGAAGAAGAAGTAGAAGTAGAAGAAGAAGAAGAAGTAGAAGTTCGAAGTAGAAGAAGAAGTAGAAGAAGTAGAAGAAGAAGAAGTAGAAGAAGAAGAAGAGAAGAACGAAGAAGAAGAGAAGAAGAAGAGAAGAAGAAGAAGAAGAAGAAGAAGAAGAAGGAAGAAGAAGAAGAAGAAGAGAAGCAGAAGAAGAAGAAGAAGCAGAAGAAGAAGAAGAAGCAAGAAGAAGAAGATGATGATGATGCTGGATGATGATGTATGATGATGATGGGATGCTGATGTGATGATGATGATGATGATGATGATGATGATGATGATGATGATGATGATATGATGATGATTGATGATGATGATATGATGATGATTGATGATGATGATGATGATGATATGATGATCTATGTATGATGATCTGATCATGATCAGCATGATCATGATTCATGAGGATCATGATGTCATGATGATCATGATGATGAGCATGATCATGATGATCATTTTGATGATCATGATGCTCATGAAGATCATGATGATCATGATGATCATGATTGAGGATCATGAATGCTGATGATCATGATCATCCTGATCATTCACATCATCTATGATCATGATGATGATCATGATATGATCATCATGAATGCATCATGATCATCTCATCATCATATCATACTCCTCTCGCAATTTCCCAACATCATAAGAAGTCTACATACAACTATGATGAGAGTTCAGTGAGTAAAAAAGGCAACAGGAAGTGAGTGTAGGATGAGGGCTGGTACTGTATCTTTCTTACAAGTTATGCTATATGTGCCTAATTCGAAAAAAAATGTGATTAATTCCATCTACCACCTCCCAACCACTCATCCCAAATCAGGTAAGTGAAAAATTTTCATTATTCCACTCAACCATCTGACTGGATAGCTAAAAGAACTTTAAACTTGGTAGGTTCAAAGATTTAGATCTGGTGATTGCAGAAATACTTACAGTGCGTGGTCCAATCGTCTTTGGACCCCCCCCCCCCCCCCGATTGTACCCGGACGTAGTATCGCTTTTGATATCAGATGAAAGGCCATATTTTTCTCATTGTCGTCCTGAAATTTGAGCCCCAATGCATTTCATTTTTAAAAGATATTAGCACAATAGTGAATATAGGGCTTTGCAGTATTCATTATTTGCATCTCTTACCATCAAAAACCCACCATCCAAAAAAAAAACAACCGCATTAAAAACCGCAAACTTTGTTTGCACGGTAATACTTGTGGGGTTTATGTGCAGTACCGTCGAACCCACGACTTGCTCGTCATAAATCAAGTATTATTCACTTTAACACAATAATACATAAAAAATCCGATCAACATCCACTGAAATAAAAAAACCTCGAACCACACACTCAGCTACTATCCTGTATCGGATCACTTGAATAATTAAGTTTGGAGAGCACCCCCAATTTTTCCAAAAATGTTGAGATTTTTGCAAACAATTGGCATCCAAGGTACTTGGCTATAAACTCACCCTGATGTATTTTAGATTCAAAAGTGTTCGTGTATCGCAAAAGAAGGAATTTTTTGTTTTTGTAAAATTTTATATTAACAATCATTAATATAGGAATAATGTGTGGGGCAGGTAATTGTTTACGGCGAATCCATTCGTTGTTTCTGTTTGTTTCAGCCAGCCAAGTTATAGGATCATATTTTGTGAGAAGACACTATTATTATTTCAATGGATGATATAAATTTGACATTGCCGTTATATTACCATTGTAGAATCTGGATTCTTAAATCTACCAAATTCACTTCTTTTATGACAAATCACATTTTTGAGCAATTTTTTCACCATTATGCAGTGCAGTTTTACTAAAAATTCACCAACACTGACAACTGTGCAATCCCAAATTTTTCAGGTCACTCTTCAAAAAATGATGCTGTCCTTTGCTTTAAAAAGTATATAACATAAACGAGAGCATCAATGATGCATAAGCAAACACACATACCCACACCAGTAATGGGAATGGAAACTAACTGGCACCTAGAAAAGACACTAATCTACTATGGGACGCAATGCCATGAGACACCTAAGCCAAGTTATTGGTTGGCAGACAGTTTTTTTGAACAAATAGATTCAAAGATGGACATAAAAAAAATAAAAGATCCTGGCAAATAGAAATGTAGTGTAGTACAAATTATTTGAGGTCAACATGAACCCTGGCGGTGCTCTTCTGCAAATGGTGCAAAAATACATTCCTTCATTTTATTTTAAAATTAATAATGCCAATTTAATGCCATTAGAAATCTTAAAGCTTCACCATTTTCAGAAAATCATACATTCCCCTTGATTGGGAATGGCCCCTTTAACTGGTAAATTGAGGAATGGCGGTTAATGTGGTAAATGGAGGAATAGCCGTTTAATATTTAGTAAATTGAGGAATGTAACTTTCATTGGTAAATGAAGGAAGGCACTTTAAATTTTAAATAAAATTGCATTGCCCTTCCAAGGTAAATGATGGAATGGCCCCCTTTGGCAAATGGAGGATAGCCCTTTAATTGGTAACTGAGAAATTGCCTGAATTGCCCTTTCAATTTGGTAACGAGGAATTAATTGGTAACTTGATTAATGGAATTGCCCTTTAAAAAGGTAAATAATGGCTTTTAATAGATACAAGGCGGTCACCTACCGGCTTTTCGCGACCCACCAGAACTCTAAAACCATAACTCAACAAAGCCAATGACCTCTCATATCTCACCAACATGAGAACTCCTAAACAACAACTCATAGGTGAACTCCATCCATAACTCCACCAAAACAAAAACCCTCAAAACATAACTCTCAATGAATGCCACTCACCAAAAAACCTAAACATTCTAAACAAGTTGATAACTCCATCCAGAACTCATCCAACTGACTTTAACACAAACGCATCAATGAACTCCATTCATACCTCACTAACAAATAACTCCGACTAAAACATTGATGGGCTCCATTTATAATGCACCAAAACATATCAAAAAAACTCTAAACCTCACTCCTCGTGAACTCCAATAACTCACCAAAATAACTCTAGAACAATAAAACTCATCAATGAACCCATTCTACCTCACTAACAATAACGCGTAAAACTCATTTAACTCATTGACGGGCTCCTTTCAATAATTCCCAAAACATCAAAAAATCTAAAACATACTCATCAATGAACTCCTAACCTCAACAAATAACTCTAAAAGTCCTGAACTAACCTCGTTTATGACCTCCCATTCCTACTCACCAAAATTAACTCTAAAACCTAACTCATCAATGACTCAATTCAATAACTCGCCAAACACAAAACACCCTAACACACAACTCATCATGAACTCCAGAACTTTTGAAATTGCAATAATGCCCCTTTACTTCATTTGAGGGTGTTTTTTTCCTCAAATGATGCAAAAGTAACATTCCCATAAAAACATCAAACGTTTTTTTTTCAAAAAATATTAATTCACCAACAAAAAATCAAAACCTCCATTGAGAAATTCACCTATTTCACCCAACATAACAAAACTCTAAAACACCTCTCGAACTCCATTAGTTAACCTGCATATTGCCCCCTTTAATTTGAAGCTTAACCCTTGGGGCGCTCTTCTCAAATGATGCGAATATCCATCCATTAAAACATCATTTTTTTTCCAGAAAAATTTGGAAATCACAATGCTTTGACATATGGGCTGATATTGGCATGAAGTTCTTGTAATTACCTTTAATGCCTTTTTAATTCAATTTTCTAAACTTAAACCCTTGAGGGTGCCCTCAGGGGGGGGGGGGGGCACTCAACTTATTTTCAGGTAGGTATGTTGGCGCCCCGATTTCCGAACTTGGGGGCTTGGGAACGGATTTTGTCTCCGAAGTAGGGCTCTGAGGCTTTGACTGAAATTTGGGCTAAAATTTGGCTTCTGAGGACAAAATTTTCCTGAAAGGGACTTAAGAACTGAATTAATGCTTCACTGGGGGTCTTGGGAACAGGCTGTAGAGACGCGAAAAGGGGTCTTTAAGGGAGTGTTCACCCTGGTGCTTTTGTTTTTCAACTGCGATTTTCTGATTTTGCACAACATTTTAAACATCAACTGTGTTTACTATCGTTACCAACAAGGTTATCCAATGCAGACACTCCTGAGTTGTACTTTTTTGCCGACTTAAAGCAGCTATTTGACCATTAACGTCACAAAACCCACCGGGTCTTAACAGCGGGAATTTAAGCACATTACCCGCTGTCAAGCCGTCAGGCGCAACATCGCGTCGCGCGGTGAATTTTTCTGCGTAAGAAGCGTGGCGCGTGTTTTTTCATGTAACTTTGCGCGACGCATCGTGGAAAAACGAAAATCCATTTGAAAATGTAACCAAAGCGCTAATTTAGAACCCAGACCAATTTCATTTCTTCTGATTTCTGGAGTTTAAAAAAGAGGTTTGATTCAGTATTGCATAAAGATGTATTTCCATCACTTGCAACACTACTCAATTTTGAAGTTCAGAGATAAAGTTATTGGAGAAAGAGACAGCTTGAAATGGGCGTGAAAGGTCACTTTTTTACTAAAACACGATTTTCTCAATGTTCAATTTTCGCCGATTTTGGTAAATTTTTCAGACAAGATAACTCCACAAGTACCGAAGTAAAAGGAAAGTTTTAACTTTCCTACGATAGCAATCCGTCTTCTCTAGGACGTTTTTCAGTTTTTCATTTTTCGATTTCTAACTTAAGATATTCTCCATATATAACTCAATTTTTGGAAAAGAAAGGTAAAAAATCACATTTTTTGACTTTTTTCCTTATTTTAAAAAGTTTTTTGCTTTTTTTAATTTTTCAAAAATTAAAAACCGGTCCCTAACAAATTGTCTGTTTTCTAAAAAATAACATAAGAAATCATGAAAATTCAATTGTTTTTTGTTTGCTGTCTTAAAATTTTGGGGCATCATGTATTATTTAGTATTTTTCTCCGCCTCAAAATACAGGAAGTTTTATTACTTAATCTTATGCCCTCATCAGGGTTTCAGTCGCCAATTTTCTTTTCTAGAAAGGTAACTTTTACTACAATACTCAAAATATTGCCGAAGTTCAACCAAAATAGAAACTCGGAAGCTCAGGTTTGACCTACTGCCTTAGGGCCGCCATACCCGTACCCTCTTTCCTCCAATGTCAGTGCCCCCCCCCACGGGGTGCCCTCCTAAAATGATGGAAAAAGACATCACGACTACAACATGGGTACTACTTTTCCATACGCTGCACACCACCTACACGTACCGTATGTACAAATGTACATACAAATTGATTTCTTGGTCTGCTTTGAGCATTGTGAATTTTTAATACAGACATTGTTCAATACTGTTCATTACTTATTTTGACCTTTGTGTTTTATAACACACTACACCTGTCAACACACACTAGCAAACATGACACCGAGAGACGGCACAGACAGGCATACAGACATAGACACACATACACAGAGCACACAATTCCAACCCACGCACTCACCACACAGCCCCACCCACCCGAACACACACACGCAACCACCCAACACATGAAAGGTTAGTGGATCAAGGATTCCAGACAGAGTTATTTTAAATGTGGGGGGGGATAAGAAAATGATTTTTACTTGGGTAGAGGATATTATACTATCCCTGACTGACCAGGATAATTTTAATTGAGCAATTCACTTAGTGCCAATTCGATTCCAAGGTGCATGCACTGGGCCTTATCATGGAAAAACACAAATTTACATTCTGATGAAATATGAAACCATTTTTTCAAAATTACTCATTGTGCAGAAATGTTTTACATTATATAGGCCATTGAAAACTATGTACGAGACTTACTAGCATCATCTGACCAGAAGTGTTGAGCCGAAATACCAACAGACACATGGAATGTGTCCTTGCAAGGTAAGTGACCCTAATTAAAGTGTAACAAACCCAATGCAAGCACACTTGATTGACACAACTAAGGTTAAATAACCTCAGGCTACAAGTGACATGTGGACAAGTGTGAAGGCTTGCCAGAGGCTTACTGTGGATTGACTTTTGCTTATTCCCAACTACTTCATGGCCATTTACATAGCCAATCATCCAAACGTACTTGAGGGACCGCACAAAAAACCAAAATTCAAACCATTGTTTTCTTAGAGACCCTACACTTGGCTTCACCCCCTTATTGTCGCCAACAAAACGCTGGCATTATTTTCCCCACGTCATCCAAACACACACATGCGAAATTTCATCAAGACAATCCGATATAAGATAAAACATGCAGTTACGAAACCATTGGGGTCTTCAAAAACCCAGTACGATAGAACCCACCTATTATTTGTTGGTCTAAAAATGAGTGATTTTCTGCCATGCCAATTTACAAATTTTAATATATGCGTGCCCCTTGCCGCCCTTTGCCCCCCCCCCCCTTAAAATGTATGTGTCCCCCCATTTTTCCTTCCCCCCTGAAAAAAAAGCTGGTTAATGCCACTGCAAAGCAACCTTTACGCGATACCAACTCTCCAACTCCAACCAGCTTTGAAATAAGAAATATTGCTTGATTTGTGGCTGATTTGGATAGAGTCGGGTTTCATACTTGTTTGGAACACTCTGTCCGATTGGTTCCTGCCCATGCCCCTCAATTCATTGTTGTGTCAGCATATACCGTGGTCATCCCCACTGTGCATGTAGTATTTTCACACAAACCATGACTCTTTGGAGGGGGTTTGAGATTGTACAGAATACTAGCCTACTGACAAAGTGCTTTCAATCAAGCCTACATTCTTGTGATTAGGGGCATTCCCAACAAAACTGCCATTGGCAGACTAATATCCAAGAGCATTTTCCAGCTTGCTGCACTAAATTTTGAAATTATAATTTTTATTTAATTTCAAAAATGTGAAGAGTGGAATATTGTTAATTTGGACAGACATCCCGCGACAGAAATACTTAGCAATCAGAATTATCGGACAAATCATTATTTAATATTTAAAAAACCTACATCTATTTTGCATTAATACCGATTTGGCCCAACAATTCTGTGACTGGGGGTTCCCCCCTCTATGGTGGGCCTTTGTGGGCCCATCCATGTTCCTGCACAAAGCTATATGGTTATTATACATGATGGCAATTGCCTTGACTGTCTCATCTGGGACAGACCTTAGTTGGCGAGAATAATGCAGCATTACATCCCTCTACACTGTCCAAGCCTGGTAAAAATCTACTACAAACACAATTGAAGCTTTTTCTCTGGGAAATTCTCAACTCTTCTATGATCCTTCTGAGGGCAGTATCTGAGGTAGTGTTTATCTGCCTTTGGCGAAAACCGTTCTGGTTCCGTCTTAGAATGGGATCTATATGAGGAGTGATTCTGTTGAGCAGCATGGAGTTGAAGATCTTAGAGGCCAATGCTGACAGTGTGATTCCCTGTAGTTTTTGGGGTGTTGGAGGTCGCCTTTCTTTGTAGAGGAATGATGAGATGTTGAAAAAGTGCAGCTGGTTTGTTTCCATATAGGTGTTGTTACAAACTTCAGCAGTTTATCATGGAATAGTTGATTCTTCCAGACTACTGCAGGAATTTTTCAGGACGCAGAATGTCTTGTTGTTGTTCAGTTTCTTCGGCAGCTCTGAAGCTCCTCTATAGTGAAAGGTCCCGTCTGGATGGGAAGGGTGTGTGTCTGCTATCTTGAGATTGAAGAACGTTTCATGAAGGTTAGTGTTATTCTGAACTGGCTGCCAAGTAGAGAACTAAAGTGCTTGAAACCACGTGTCAAGGCGCTCTTCAGTTGTTTCACCTTTGATTCTTCTAGGTGGGGATGGCCTTCTTAGATCGGCATCTCCCTCAACAGGCTCCCAGGCAGCAGAATGCTTGTTTTCAAGATGTAGGGCGTCAAGTGCTTCAGCCTGGACTTAACATGCGCCTCAAGCACCAACATTTTGTAACATCATCAATGTGCGCCTTAGCAAGCATCAGGTTCTGGCTTGAGCTTCTGGTGATTTCGACGGTGCTTCTTGGCGCATAATTCAGTTTTTCTCTTTTTCTCTGGTTTGCTGACTTGTATGTGGTGAGGCAAGGCAGTAGCTTCTTTTTCTTCTAGTTAGCATCTCCAATCCCAATGCCATTTCTTGTTGCGGAAGTGAGTACTCATAGACTGCGCTGGAGTTCTTGTCTTCCACCTCATCAACAGAGTGTTTGAACCTGTTATGTTACTATCCTGCTCACAAAGCTTTGGATCCTCCACTACCGTTCCTCCAGTCAATTGTTTTCATCACATGGCTTTCTGGATGGGTTTACTCCTGACGATAAACTTATCTTGCTCTGCAAGAGACATTCCTGTGATCAACTAACGGTTCAAGTGTTGTAGGCTCTTGAGTTCTTAATGCTGTTATCCACGTCTTTCCACTTCTGTTCTGACTCAGGATATAGTCCATTGGACAAGTGTTCTCCAGTTGGGTGGCAGTGTGTCCACAGTCTACCTTCTTTGATTTTGGAATTTGGTGATTACGTGGCAACGATACCAATTCCATCCCCCCCCCCCCCCCCCCCCCGCGGCCGAGGGCACCTGTCTTGAGTTTGCAATACATACCGGACATACGTTATTGGATTTTAGAACAATGTATAGACCAAATTATCCGGCAATTATACAGTTTGGTAGGTCTAATACGCCTGAAAGCAGGCTGCACGACTGCTTGAGTCAGTGGGGGGGTCATAGCGGTCATTAAGGGTAGTCTTGGGGAATTCCTGGCCCGACCCTCCCTGGCCCCAGCCCAATTCATGAAATTGGGATTGTACAAGCCGCATGGCAAAGATCCCGGGCAAGAATAGCACCCGGGGATAACATGCATGACCCGCTGGAACATTACACTGCTTGTAAATGGTGGTTCATTTATAACTATAACTAAATTAATACGAATTATGGCAATAAAATCCAATTTCTACTTCGCCTACCTGGGAGCCACATCGATCACATCGCAGTCCTGGCCGTCCCCCACGCCTCGTTCGTTTCCCGGGAGCTCTTGCAGCTTGTGTCCGCTTAGAGACATGACTCTAAAACTACTAATTTTTGATCCTTATCCTGCAATGACAGTGATAGAGTGATGGTTAAAAATTGATTCCTTTCCTTCCCTCTCAGTCCACCATATTTATGCAAAAACTTTAATTCCAACATAAAACAAGGGATTTAGGCTCGCATGTAACAATGTTGCGGCGCAGAACCGGAAGTAGTCGGTACCCGGAATTTGGAACATATCATCGGTGATGGCGTTTACAGTTTCATCAAGTATGTCGAGCAGATGGCAGTGGCCAAGCCTGCCAAAGCAACAAAATAAGGCGCCCGCTTCGGAAGCCTGCCCATCGGCTGGGCCATTTGCGGCAAAAAATAAACCCAATTGGAGACAACAGAAAAAAATATAAAAAGTAAAAAAAAAAAAAAAAAAAAAAAAAAAAAAAAAAAAAAAAAAAAAAAAAAAAAAGGGGCAAAAAAAAAAAAAAATAATAAAAATCAAAATCAAACTGTATTTCCATTCACTACACCT